>CM070027.1:48298-256899 GCA_036247105.1 Cirrhinus mrigala | reverse complement strand
AGTAATCCCTTTAATTGTTAAATACCGATAGATGCTTAAACCCCATTCTGTGCCATTAAGCTGAGTGGTACAGTAGCAGATATTAAAGTAAAGATATTCTGAAGTAAACTTTAAGTCAACTTAGTATTGGCATCAATGTTTCATTGTAAGAAAGCTTTATTTGGCAATCATCAATCTAAAAAAAAAAAAAAAAAAAAAAAAAAAAAATACTTGGCACAGTAATTTTCCACCTCATTGGTGTCCGTACAGGTAACGAGAATCTCAGTCATAAATCATTACACAAAAAAAAACTGTCTGCTAGTGACCATGTTGTGTGGTTGTGTAACTGCAGCGCTGAAGTTAATTTCATGCGAGCGAGTAGTTGGCTGTTCATTCCTCTCACAAGCTGCTTCAATTACAAATGGCTGTCAACCCGATTTCCATGTGCTCTGACCTGCTCAATTGCCAGCTACAAATATAAGAAGTGTATTTATTTTGGCTGTTGTTGGAGAGTGCCATTCTTTTGAACTAATATTATGTCACAACAGTACATGGAGTTTGTTATTTAAATACAATCATTACATGTGAGAAAGGAATTATCCTAGGTTGCTGTTATTGCTGCCTTTTTGTTTGAGTGGCAAAAGGTAAATAAATTGTTACTTGGTGGAGTGTTTGATACAGTAAGACTAAAAGCCCCCCAAAAGTAGCAATTACTGAACTTTTCTTCGTAGAATGCCTTAGATACATCACACAGACATTAAAAAGGTTCAGTTTTGTGAGATTTATTTTACAACAGCATGACAAGTTATTAGCATTTTCAAACAGCAGCCGTTCATTTTAATCATATTCTTCAAATGACTTTGAGAAGTTTTCTGAAAAATAGTATTTACACTGCATCCTAATGCTGTACAAGTTCAGTTTTATGTCTATGAATTTAAAACAGACTGGAAAGTTTGCTTTTGTTTGGTCTAAACTTTGAATGTTTACTTCAGTGAAGTATGCTTGTAGGTTGTTAAGGATTCAGGGCAGGTGTGTCTTGACTTTGGTCAGCAGTTATTACAGCTTGTTTGGTCAGTTTTGGGTTTCCTTTGGCTTGTCTCAAGACAATTGCAGTCTAATAAGGACCTGTCAAGGGACTAGGGCTTTACATTTACCAGACTAAATGGCTAAATGAGACTAACAAGAAGCACCTGGACATGATTAACACAACAATAACAGGAAATGAAAAGAAAACTACAAAATGAAAGACGTTATGAAACAAGAGGCACATAACCAAAACCCCTATGGTGTTTCTATTGAACCTGATACCCTATTAGCTGTCTTCGGTGCTAGTCCAAAACATATTGTGCTTAAACACCGCGGCCAGTGTTGCCAAATTGGGCAGTTCCCCGCCCAGTTGGGCTTCTTTTGGTCACATCAGACCGGAAATTTAAAAAATTAAAAAATGTAAAAATACATGTAAAATATGTATGTGGTTGATGTGTCAATAATAAAGTGCTGTTTAGCCAATAAGGTTTAGGGTGTCCTGTCCAATCAGATTTCAAGTTCGCCTTGGTGGCTTTTTAATTAAGTTTCACTAGCAAAGCTGTAAGTTTAAATTATCATCATGCCAAAGTGGGCTAAATATAAAAAGTCCTACTGAAAAGAATTGGAGAGCGACCCATCTCGGAAAACATGGATTGCACCTGTGGTAGGAGACGATTCAAAGGCATTTTGCAAGTATTGTCAGTCGGAAATAAGAGCACAGTTCAACGATTTAAAATAAATCGTGCTGTGCACCAAGTGTTAAAGCTTTCGCAGGGTCAGTGAGGTCAGCAGGGCAATGTCCAATCAAGAATGACCAAAAGCACTGTGAACTTAGAATTGCTGCTTACATTGCTTGTCACACTTCAGTCATCAAGACATTTTGCACAATGAGATGGGAACATTCAGAATGCCCCAGACAAAGTGTGTGGCTGTCATCAAATCAGTCCTTGTGCCACACATTACAGAAGAACTTGTAGAGGACATTGGTCAGTCTCCTGTATTCCCTGTTCCATTTTTGCTGCTGTTTAAGTTGGATATACAGGTGCATCTCAAAAAAATTAGAATACCGTGAAAAAGTTCATTTTTTGTTTGTAACTTATTTCAAAAACTGAAACTTTCATATATTCTAGATTCATTACATGTAAAGTAAAACATTTCTAAAGTTTTTTTGTTTTAATTTTGATGATTTCAGCTTACAGCTCATGAAACTCAAAAATCCAGTATCTCAAAATATTAGAATATTTCCTACGATCAATCAAAAAATGGATTTGCAAAACAGAAAAGTTCAAGTTCTTTAAAGTATGTTCATGTATGTACTCAATACTTGATCGGCAGCAAATATTACAGCAAATTCCTTGCTCCTAGCACAAATTACAGCATCAGTAAAGTGTGACAAGTAAGTGATCAGCCTGTGGCACTGCTGAGGCACTATTGAGCCTTCAGATCGTCTGTATATTGTTGAATCGACTGTTTCTCATCTTTCTCTTGAAAATATCCCATATATTCTCTATGGGGTTCAGGTCAGGCATGTTGTCTGGCCCGTAAAGCACAGTAATATCATGGTCAGCAAACTACTTGGAAGTGGTTTTTGCACTGTGGGCAGGTGCTAAAGTCCTGCTGGATAAGGAAATCAGCGTTTCCATAAAGCTTGTCAGCAGATGGAAGCATAAAGTGTTTCAAAATCTCCCGGTAGACAGCTGCATTGACTTTGGACTTGATAATAGACAGTAGACCAACACCAGCAGATGTCACGGCACCCCAAATCATCACTGACTTCAGAAACTTCACACTGGACTTCAAGCAGCATGGATTCTCTGCCTCTCCAGTCTTCCTCCAGACTCTGGGATCATGATTTCAACATGAAATGCAAAATTTACTTTATCTGAAAAGAGGACTTTGGACCACTGAGCAACAGTCCAGTTCATTTTCTCCTTAGCCCAGGTAAGATGCTTCTGACATTGTTTCTGTTTCAGAAGTGGCTTGGTAGCCCTTTTCCTGAAGACGTCTGAGTGTGGTGACTCTTGATGCGCCGACTCCAGCTTCATTCCACTCCTTGTGAAGCTATCCCAAGTGTATGAATTGGCTTTGCTTGATAGTTTTCTCAATCTTGTGGTCATCCCTGTTCCTTGTGCACTTTTTCTTACCCAATTTCTTCCTTCCAGTCAAATTTGCATTTCATATGCTTTGATACAGCACTCTGTAAACAGCCACCCCTTTCAGTAATGACCTTCTGTGACTTATCCTCTTTGTGGAGGGTGTCAATGATTGTCTTCTGGACCATTGTCATGTCAGCAGTCTTCCCCATTATTGTGGTTTCAAAGAACAAGAGATACCCGAAATTTATACGGTAAGGATGGACATTTAATGAAACTCAAATGTAAATATTCTAACGTTTTGAGATACTGGATTTTTGACTTTCATGAGCTGTAAGCTCTAATCATCAAAATTAAGACAACAACAACAACAACAACAAAAAAAAAAACTTTAGAAATGTTTTACTTTACATGTAATAAATCTAGAATATATGAAAGTTTCAGTTTTTTAAATAAGTTACAAACAAAAAAAAACTTTTTCACAATATTCAAATTTTATTAGATGCACCTGTAGGTAAGGTTAAGGAGAGGTTAGGTGGGTTAAGGTGTAAGGGATGGGTCCACAGTGTAATTATAAATGTAAGTACAGTAAATAATTACAGATGTACTGTAAATATTTCCAGGTATTTTTTAAAACATAAGTACAATGTAAAAACATGTATGTACACGATAAGTGCATTGTATCAAATGATTAATTTAAATGTAAGCACATAGTAGTTAAGGCCACCGAATACAAAATGGGACCATGCGCCTAGCAGGTGTTTTAATAGGCATAATGGTTTTTATACTGTACAAACTGTATTTTCTATCCCCTTACCCTAAACCTACCCCTCTCAAAAAACTTTCTGCTATTTTAGATTTATAAGCTGTTTTCCTCATGGGGACCAAAAAAATGTTCTTAAAAGTTAAAGAATTACTGGTATTACTAACCTTGTGGGGACATTTGGTCCCTATAATGTTGGGAATACCAAGTACACACACACATGCATAAATAAGTGCAGCATATTCCAAAATAATAGGCTTTTTTGGACCTCTTTCTGCTATGTTCATCTTGACCTCAAACATAATCCAGCATGAAGCCACAGCGCTCCCACATCAGCACTTAACTCTGACATTCAGCATCTCTGCCAGTCAAGACTTTCAATTGTAATGTCCAGAGCATTTTTCTACAAAACCCTCTCCATCTGTGTTAGCCAGACGCTTGTGAATAATTCAGCATGATGCACGAGTCTTTGCCAGTGTGTAAATGTGCTTTTCTCCCCATTGCAGTCTCCATCTTTAGCCTTTCCAGGCCCGGCACTGCAGGACGTCTCTACAACACGGGTAGCAACCAATGAGCTCGCAGCGTGTAGGTGACAACTGTGCTTTTAATAAGCATAGCCGTCTGAACCATTTGCCAGAGATGTTGGCTATAGCAAGTTCATAAGGTGTAAAAGATGTTAAAATTGAAGTCCAAGGATAGACCTTTTTTTGGCAGAGGCCTAAATGCAGTACTGTAAGCAGATAGCCTTACAAACAGAAAGACTTGAGATGTGATCTGTTGGCTAGCAATGCTCTACTACAAAGCAAGGTTTTTTACAAAGCCCTACCACAAATCAAATATTCTTTCTGACTGTCGGTCAGATACTATTAATGAATAACTTACAAGTTCATTTCTGTGTTCAATCTTTTAGTTTATGTCACAATCAATGAGTAACTTAGAACATGTAAGGGGTGGAGAGAAAAGCCATGATGTATAAAACAGAACCTGTCCCAAAAAAACACACTTGAGGTCTTTGCAGTTTTCACTTGTCATGACTTATTTCCAGTATTTGGTCCAAGAGTTAAAGTGGGTTTGTGTACAACTTTTGATTACCCGACGGGACACGCTTACAGAGTTGCAAAAATGCAAGTAAACTTTTTTACAGAGCTTTATTTACAATTTTTTATTTTTTAACAGTTCACACCATTAATGGCAGCACTCTGAATATCAATATTTGTGAGATTTTGTAATCTAATTTTGTGTCTCTGAGAATTAGTGATCTAAGACATTTTATTATGCTTATAGTAGTTCATTTCCAGAACAAATTTACAAATTTACAGATAATGTATTCACCCCGTTGTCATCCAAGATGTTCATGTCTTTCTTTCTTCAGTTGTAAAGAAATTATGTTTTTTGAGGAAAACATTTCAGGAATTATCTCCATATAGTGGGCTTCTATGGTGCCTGCGAGTTTGAACTTCCAAAATGCAGTTTCAATGCAGCTTCAAAGGGCTCTAAACGATCTCAGCCGAGAAATAAGCGTCTCATCTAGCGAAAAAGTCCACTATATGGAGATTATTCCTAAAATGTTTTCCTCAAACAAACTGGTTATATCTAAGTGGGTGAGTTACTTACTTTTAAAAGTAGTCTTCCCATTAACAACATTATATTATTCGTTCAGACTTATTTTGCGAACACGCACAAACACAAGAGGTGGGATTTATTGCATGAATCAATCACAGCTGAACATAACTCTTAATGTCCAATTATATCGTAATGGATGCATTGCCTCTTTTCACGTGATTTTCCCTCATGACTCTTTGCAAACAGCTTGATCGACAGGCGATCTGACCAATCATAGCGCCGAATCCTCTTTTTTGTCCTACAAACAAATCAGACAGGAGAGTATATTAATTTCTGTTTTGTGTGTTTTGACGTCTTTCCGCGGTTGAAATAAAACGCTTTAATGTTTATTTATGTTTATTTCGTGCTTTAAAGGTGCAATAGGAGATCTTGGAAAATGCTTTAGCCTGATAGCACTGAAAGCGAACGTCTCACCCTCCTGCAAATCACCGTCCAAAGCCACGCCCCCTGAACGCATCTAACATTACTACAGTACATTGTAACACCAAGTTGAAATGTTCAACAGCCCAGATAGGAAAACTGGCGCTAATAATGCACGGGAGATGAGATGCCGTATTTTCCCCATGTTTAATAAAACCCCTTTTCAACCAGCATAACAAAAAAATGTTTCTGAAGACAATCACCTATTACACCTTTAAGTAAATAAGAAAAGACGATTAAACGACACATTAAAGAGCCACAAAGCAGTATTTATTGATTGAATTTCTTTAAAAATGGCAACATGATGTGTAGTGTAAGAGTGGCATTGTTTGCCGGACGTAGCAACAGTAACTAAGGAGGGTGGGTTTTTGCAAAGAATCAGTTACCCACCACATGCTTTAGGGGGTCTGGTAAAACTTCTTTAGAAAAACAAGTGATTTATATACTTTTTACTGTTATATTTTGTAATATTTGCATTGTTTTATTTTTGTACTACAATTTAAGGAGGCATTGCCTCCCCTGCCTCCCTTGATGTCTTAACATATTCACTGTGCTGTGCTTTACAACCTAAATATACTCATCTCTGCACCAGTACAATGACATCTTGCAATTTTGTGGCACCTGTGTTCCTGAACATGATGAACGATGGGATATGTTTGGCCTCAGATACTACATATAGCAGTATTAGGGATAGTATGCATTTAGTGCACTGAAATGTAGCATTTTTCTGTCATGGGACAGTCGTGCGTACTTCCTGTTGCATACTGAAGTGGTCAAGATGTAAGTACTAAGAGGTCAACTTTTAATATTTCATAGGCTCATCTTCATCTTTTACTGGCACTTATTGTTGTAGAGTTTATTATGCTGCTGATTCACACTAAAGATGTTTTTCTCTCTCATTTTATTTCTCCATTTTTACTTCACAATAAAACTGACATTCTTGGATTCAGTCCCAACTTGATTGATTTTACCACAAGTACAGGTGTTCTAAATCTCTGAAATTGTGTTAAAATGCGGCTGATTGTTTTCATAAAATGGAGGTGGCAACAATAGAGAATTGTGTGGTATGAATATTAACAATTTTAATAAGCAGTTTCATCTGCCATGTAACACAGTTCATTAGCCCAAGTCTAGACTGTTTACGGTTTCCAAGTAAGACAGCAACTTAGCTCATCCAATCTTAATTTAGAGTTGAAACTATCCATTTATTTAATCAAGATTCTATTCTATTCTATTCTATTCTATTCTATTCTATTCTATTCTATTCTACATTCCTGTTGTCTCTCACCTTGAGGCTGCCTTATAAAAAATATATATATATAAAAAAAAAAAAAAAAAAGGCACCACTCTCTCTTTACATTAGCTTAGAGCTCCAGCAATGGCCTTTTGCATCAATTGTAATTGCCTAACCTGGCACACTGTACTAATCTGAATGTCATTAAGCAGTTTCGCCGTGTCTTTATTCTTATCTCAGGAAACACAGGCAGAGAAGTAAATCTGCTTGTTTAGGGGAAGAATGGCCTGACGGCCAGCCAAACGGAAGGGCTGATGGGCCACATTCCCATAATGGACTAGTGAGGTATTGAGGGGAGTAACCAAACTGCTATGTATAAATGCTTCGTTGCCCAAGAGCAGCCAAGCATTGTGATCTCATGGAGTCACAAACTTGTGGCAGACCGGGTTTCATTCTGACAGAGTCTAACGTTGGCAGCTGACCTACCATTATCTATTCATTCACAGCCAGCTCGCTGCAGGTGCAGTGGTGCTATAAGACTGGAGCATTAAGGTGTTGTGAATGTAACAGAAAAAAAAAAAAACAGGGCAAGAGAAGACAGTTCAGATGTTGAAGACCATTGTGTAAACTCTTGTGTAAACCGAGCTAGTGGACTGCTCAGCTAGCACAAAAGCTTAAGGTTTCATCCTGACCAGGGGTGAGCTACAAAAAAAAAAAAAAAAAAAAGGATCCCTGAGATCCTCAGAGAGGACTTTCCCTTAAGTTAATGAATAGTGAGTCGCTTTGGAGGAAAAGACCGGATGGCAATTTCATCTCCTAATAAAATATACATATAATAGTCGGGCACTTGAAGACTATAATTTGAAGTAGCCTGCATTCATAAATATGTTTTTGTTAATAATTTATCAAGTTCTGAGATCTGTAATTACTTAATTTTTTTTTTTTTTTCTCTGTTATGCAACATAAGTCTAAAAATCTTTTTCTTTCTTTCTTTTTCTTTTTCTTTCTTTCTTTCATTCTTTCTTTTCCTAATATCTTGCCATTTTTACATATCAGAACAGACATCTGGTATTTCTTGTAAAAAAATAAATAAAAAATAAATAAATAAAAGAAAAGAAAAGAAAAGAAAAGAAAAAAGATGCCAATTTCATCTCCCAATGAAATATACATATAACAGTCGGGCACTTGAAAAACTATAATTTGACGTAGCCTGCATTCATAAATATGTTTTTGTTAATAATTTACAAAGTTTTGAAATCTGTAATTACTTTAAAGGTTTCTTTTTTTTTCTGTTATGCAACTCCATAAGTCTAAAAATCGTTTTCGCTTTCTTTCTCGTTCTTTCTTTCTTTCTTTCTTTCTTTCTTTCTTTCTTTCTTTCTTTCTTTCCTTTCTATCTTGCCATTTTACATATCAGGACAGACATCTGGTATTGCTTGTAAAATAAAATAAAATAAAATAAAATAAGAGTAATTACTATTAAGAACCTCCACAACTGTCAATAATGCATCATTAGCAAACAAAATAATATTATGGAATGCTTAACAGTTTACTCATTCACAAATATGTTTAATTTGAATAATTGATCAAATAAAAAAAATATCAAAATATCAAAAAAATAAAAATATTAAGACAGTCAGACAGTCTGCAACACTACTACTACTACTACTACTAATATAATTCCATAACTTTTATTAATAGGTCATTTACAAACAACATTACAGATTAGCAGATTTGTTAATGCACATGTTAATAGAAAAGTCATGAAACTTTCAATCATTCAAATGGAAATATACACATCCCATACCCTGTGATGCAGTGCAAAATCATAGTGTACCATCTCAGTTTGCTGTGACACAGTCATGAATATTTTGTATCTCTTGCAGCTACTTTGCAGGCAGAGCAGTGAGTTAAGAGCTGCCTCTGGTTTGTTGGATGGTGCGAGCGCACCAATGTCAGCTTCAAACAAATCACCTGTGATGTGCAATGCATCAGCCTGTAGAACAGAATAATACTGTCATTCTGATTTCTAGCAGAATCCCCAAAGTTTGGGCCAGACATGAATTACTGAATTATGGGAAAGCACACTGTGTGTGTAATAAATTCAATTTATAATTCTATAAAATTTTGTAATATGGGCTAAAATATTATTGAAAATATATAAGAGTTTCATTAGAATACCAGTTGCTTAAAGGCTCAGAATATTAGTTAGCTCTTAGAAAATTTCTAGCAGCATTTGTTTGCAGATGTTACTTGGTCTGCTGCTGTGTATCCAAGTGTAATGAGATTCAGACATTTTTTAACCATGATTTAAATGTTTAAATAATTGAGGCCACTGTAGTTTTCATTAACGGATTCCAGATAAATAGACTGTTGAGAGCTTTAAATTCACAATAAACAAACACTGCATGACACTCCATCAATACCAGATACTCTAGCTTGCCCAGAAAATAATTAACTCTTTCCCAGAGATGAAAGGTTACACCATCACATATTTTGCCCGGCGGCATGCGCTCTTATGACCATCTGGAAAATAAGGAACTGATGACATATCATCAGAGGCATCATTAAGACAACATCTAAAGCACTCAGAAAAATGATGTCCCGACGGAGGTGCCCCACAGAAAAATACATTCTCCAGTGACAGCTGAAAATAAGCATGCATGCAGATTAATAATCATTTAGTACAGCCTAGTTGGAGACTTGACACCTTCAATGAGTCTTTTACTGAGAGGCACACAAAACAATTTCTCACATGAATGATTTCATAGTAATAGCAGATATGAATATCGGGAGGAAAAAGAGGCAAACCATCTTTGCAGTTGGTTAGGATGCAATAACAGTCAACTAGGGGGATAATTGCAAGATGGATGTTAGAATGCACAAGGGTTAATGTCAGCCATTTGTTAGATACTGTCTCAGGAAAATGGCTCCCTACTGACTGATCTCAGGGATTTCTGCTGTTTTACACACTGCAAGCTGCCCAGAAACAAATAGAAAAGATGCTAATAGCAGCAATACCATCTAAATGTGTATAAGAATGTGACTACATTCTTATACAGAGTCTACACTGTATAATCATTACTATGTTGATTTTGTATTTTTATTTTTTTTATTTTTTTATTTTTTGGTTTTAGTGTATACTAAAGGTTAGGTCCAGTTCTGCTATTAGCAAATCATTAACTACAGCTTTTGCTTCAAAAAACTCCTAATTTTCAGCTTATTAATAGTTAGTACGGTAGTTGTTAAATTCAGGTATTGTGTAGGATTAGGTATGTAGAATATAGTCATGCAGAATATGTACTTTATAAGTACTAATAAACAGCCAATATGTTAATAATAAGCATGCCAATAAGTAACTAGTTCACTATACTAAAGTGTTACCACTAACTAAAATCTTTAAACAGATTTATATATATGCGAATGAGAATTATTACACAATACAGAATCAACAACAAGGAACTTTATATAATAGTTGCTTAATGGCTAACACATTCTCACTCCCAACTCGTCATATATTGAGGCTTGGTCAGGACCCTTTGGCGTCACTTTTTGACTCACAGGGTACCCCTTTATTTTTCGACGTGCAGGGTCCTTCATTGCTTTAAATAAAAAACCCTTGGCATCATAATGCTGACGTAAAAGGCACTAGGAATTTTATTGTCATGGTTAAATTATATATTGGGTAATAATATTACCATTATTGCATATATGTTTGGGTGTGATTTTTCAATGTAAATTAGGCAACATTTCATTATTTACAAATTTACGAGCATGTAACCCAACCCCTGCCCCTAAACCTGCCATTTGTCAATAAAACACAAGATACAGGCAGATACAGCTACAGTCATAATTTATTTTTAAAAAGTATTAATTTTGCAAGTCTTCTGAGGCAAAACAATTGATTTGTGAGAGGAATAGACGTGATCCGTCTTCGTCCACCGTAAAGCTCAGTCTGTTTGTGCATAAATTCAAAAAACGCCGCTAGAAGAGGTATCACGTCAGCCTTGCCACTGGCTCTTGTGTATCTCGTGATTGTGTCATGCTAATGTTCGGGAGTGTCAGGATCATTTTCAGCGATTAAAACTTTATGTTTTATTCTCTTCTTTGCATAAAGATGTCGTATGGCTTCAGAAGACTCGGAATGCAACACGACTTGTTTGTAATGCTTTTATACTGCTTGTTTATGGTCAGTTTCTGCAATGAATACCTGTGACTCTACTTATATTTGCCTGTTATGTGTTTTATATTGTTCAGAAATGGGTAAGTTTAGGGTAAGGGTGGGTTTAGGCGCTCCAATGAAAGTATAAATTTATATAAAATTATTTATATATATTTTTACAAATACATGCAAACCATTACATTAAGGCAAACATCTGAAATCAATGGAGGACCCTGCACATCCAAAGGGTCCTGACCAAGCATCAATATGTGATGAGTTGGGAGTGAGAACGTGGCATTTTTATTGCCAATTTTGCACTTTTTTTTTTCTTTTTTAACTACTTTTTTTTTTTTTTCTTTTATACAGTGAGTAATCATGACAATTTAACAATTTAAGTCGTCATTCTGGCCTAAACTGCAAATGATTTCCATTGTTTACCATTTACCTTTTCAATGTGCAATACAAACAAAATTATACACAGTGATTTTTAATGGCAGTCATCTTGGAACTGAGGATGGTAAACAAAAATACAAGCTAAATAAATAATAGTAATTGTATATTTTAACATGTAATTTATTCCTGTGATCAAAGCTGAATTTTCAGTATCATTACTCCAGTCTCCAGTGTCACGTGATTCTTCAGAAATCATTCTAATAGGCTGATTTATTATCAACGTTGAAAACAATTGTGCTGCTTAATATTTTGTTTGAATCTGTGATACTTTTTTTTTTTTTTTTTTGTGATAGCAAAGACTTATATTGCTAGAAAAGATTTCTAATAAATGCTGTTCTTTTAAACCTTTTTATTCATCAAATAATCCTGAAAAAATGAATCACAGGTTCCAAAAAAAAAAGAAAAAAAAAAAAGCAGCACAACTGTTTCCATTTGTAATAAACATAATAAATCAGCATATTGGAATGATTTCTGAAGAATCATGTTACACTGAAGACTGGAGCAATGGCTGATGAAAATCTTGCTTTGCATCACAGAAATAAATGATATTTTATATTATATTAAAATAGAAAACCATTATTTTAAACTGTAATGATATTTCACAATATTACTGTTTTTCTGTATCTTGCTGATCCCAAACTTTTGAACAACCAACAAATTTAAACAAAACAAATTTAAAACAGCTTTTATAAGGTCACTGATATTGTGATATAAGTGTATACACTTTCTTTAGCACCTTTCATCGATTTAGGAGCAAATCTTTATACTAAGGCATTGGTCTCAAACTCAGTTCCTGGATTGCCACAGCTCTACACAGTTTTGCTCCAACCCTAATCAAACACACCTGAACCAACTAATCAAGATCTTCAGGATTACTAGAAACCATTAAGCGGTGTGAGTTGGAGCTGGTAGGAGCTAAACTCTGCAGAGCTGTGGCCCTCCAGGAATTGAGTTTGAGACCACTGTACTACGGAAAAAAAATACTCACCCACAATTATGTTACACTCAACCTTACAGTAATAGAAAGGAATTGACATTCATTAAAGGTGATGCATATGCAATGTAGACACACCTGCTTCAACCATCATTATTTGATGAAACCGTGAGGTCTCAATTTCCAACTCTCCTGTTGTGCACAAGATCCCCTGCTCAATAATTTATCAGGGCTATGGAAAGCAGCTGGACTGCCCTAGTCTCTCCTCAATACTTATCTTCCACAGTTCTTCCTCCTGTTCTTTACAAGACCATTGGGAATTTCAGCTGCAGGGGACCATGGAGGAACTTCAGAGGCAACCAGGCGACTTGATCGAGGACAAGCCCAGGAAGGTGAGGTTTAAGCTGGCCTCGTCGTACAGTGGCAGGGTGCTGAAGCACGTGTATGAAGATGGACAGGAACTGGATAGTCCAGAGGAGCAGTACCCTCACAGCTTCATCCACACCAAGATGGAGATGGGACATCTGTGTGGCTTAGAAGATATGCAGGACCAGAGTTTTTTCCCTCCGACAGGCCTGATTGCCCAGAGGATAAACGTCTATCGAGGAGTGTCAGGATGCAACTCCCTGGCATGTGGAGATCTGCCAGAAGGGGATAATAAAGTAAGAATGCACTGCACTGAAAACTAGATTGATGATAAGTTGATACTTATACTGATACTTTTCAAAAGACATTAAAACGAATAATACAGTACATACATTCATTGCATTGACTAAAGTAAACCTCTTCTGTATACATTTTTAATTCCTGTATTAAAACTGTCCTTACATAATGAAAACTAACTAAATTAATTAATTAATGTGACCCTGCACCACAAAACCAGCCAAAAGTCACACAGGTATATTTGTAGCAATAGCCAACAATACATTTTATGGGTCAAAATGATTGATTTTTCTTGTATGCCAAAAATAATTAGGATATGAAGTAAAGATCATGTTCCAATAAGATATTTTGTAAATTTACTGCCGTAAATCAAAACTTAATTTTTGATTAGTAATATGCATTGCTAAAATCCTAATTTGGACAACTTTAAAAGTAATTTCTTTCTTTCTTTCTTTCTTTCTTTCTTTCTTTCTTTCTTTCTTTCTTTCTTTCTTTCTTTCTTTCTTTCTTTCTTTCTTTCTTTCTTTCTTTCTTTCTTTCTTTCTTTCTTTCTTTCTTTCTTTCTTTCTTTCTGGCACCCTTGGATTCCATATTTTCAAATGGTTGTATCTCAGCCAAATATTGTCTGAGCCAAATACAGTTTATAAGACTAAACTGCCAAAGATCCTTTGTTTTGCATATCAGCATGTCAAGAAAATACTGACAGGATATTTATCACATTTTTCATCACCAGATCCCCGACATTTTATTTATTTATTTATTTATTTTTGGTTAGTTCAGGTTGTAAAATGACCCAAAATGTGCAATGGCATTTATAATAATAGTTTACTTATAAATATGTAAAAAAACATAGATACCCTCACAAGTATGACAGTGTAAGGAAATATATTACTCAATAGTTATGTGTCTTAATAAAGAGTCATTAATTTAAATGTTTCTTAAAAATAGTTCTTCAAAATCTTTCCAGCCAACATGAATTTAAAGAGTATTTTTGTAAGAACTTGGCTTTTTAATTATCATTAACAATATTATTTGTCATTGCCACTTTTAAAATTGTTCATAATTAGGATTATGGATTGAGACCCCCCAACTCACCACGACCCACCAACTAAGTATTAAATTAGTGTAATTTACCTCATACTGCTCCCACTACAGATAGGAACAAAACCTCAAATCACTCTTACTGCAGAAAGCTGCAATTGCTGATTCTCGCCTGGGAGACACATAATATAATAACTCCATAAACTCACACTGAAGGTGGGACGTGAGCCATATTTAGAGATCTGCATATTATAGGATTTTGGGCTCTTTTGATTTAAACGAGTCAGCAACAATGTAGCAACCACATATAGGCCTAACATCCTAGCAAAACCCTATAAGCTAGTCAGAAGCTTAAAAATGTCACTGTACAATTAGTTATTACTGCTGTTCTTTTCACTAATGATATCATCACTTTCAAAAGACGCTTCTCTTTTTTCAGTTCACTGATAAGTGTTTGCCTTCATTCTGATTCGCAGTCTCTGCTGCTTTTATCATGGTAGGGCGTAAATGTTTCAAAACATTTGATAATGCTTTGCAGTGTCAAACTTCATTCCAGCCCACGTAAGAATAATATCTATTCATTTTTTCCCCATTTTATGAGCAAACTGGAATGAAAATTGCCCTGTTCACAGTAATCATCATTTCATTCCTACGGGACATTTTGTAAATCTTGCAACAGTAACTAAGGTGGGCGAGGTTTATAAAACAGTCATTTGTTGTAGGCGAAAAACAATGTGTGTTTTGTACAGATTCCTTATTGTACTGCTCATTATGTTTTGTTCTGGCATTGAAAAGTAAAGCATTTCTTGCCAGATTGTTCTCTTGTTTTGTCTTAGTCCATGGTCACAGTGATATTTATGAATTCTCAGTTTTTATGCCACACTGTTACTAATTCATAGTTCCCAGATCTAATAATAGACCCAACGCTCCAACACAGCTTCTAAACATAGGCATGCAATTACATCTCATCCGCATGGATATTCTCAGCTTTCCTTTCCTTTGTGAACTGCGTTGTCTTTCTCAGCCTCATATTGGAAAAAAGAAAAGGAAATACAAACACAATCAAACAACCCACTGCGCAATGTGACGTCATAGTGACGTCTTTTCCATGTCAAAAAAACATATGGGCTACCAAATAAATAAATAGTAATACAGATAATAAATCTTGTTTGTTTATAAATAATCTGTATTCATATATATATAATCATGTTGATAGGCTCTATTTTGTAAAACACATTTACTGCAACTGCCATAGACGTCCAAATGACGTCCAAAAAAACCCAGATCAAATGTTGAACGTCAAAATGACGTCCAAGTTGGGTAATGGATAGACGTCCAAATAGTGGACCTTAATTGGTCATGGACCGACGGACCCAATATAGACATGATCTGCACGTCTATCCGACGTCCAATGTTTAGTGGGAAGGTGGAACTTTAAATAAGATTGAAGGCTAATTTGCTTCTTTGTGTTGTATTAAGCTTACATTTTCATTAAAATGTCACCTGTGACATGCTGTTAAAAGACTAAACTGCCAAAGATCCTCTGTTTTGCATATCAGCATGTCAAGAAAAAACTGACAGGATATTTATCACATTTTTCATCACTAGATCCCCGACATTTAATCTAATCAAATCTATCAATGTCTCAGAATTTTAAAAACCAGCCATGGTGCAGTGGGTAACACACAGGCTGATGACGCATAAAGGGCATTTGGCTCATGGGGATGTAGGTTTCGGGCTGGCCTGCGTCATGTCCTAATCCTATTTCCCATCTCTTGCCCCAGTGGTTTCCTTTTTCTCTTGACTTGTCCTGTCCTTAAAAGACATTAAGAAGTCCATTCAAACCAAACAGATCCAGAGTAAATTAGATTAACATTTTGGATAGTATTACCCACAGTATACATATTACAAGATATTACAATGTTATTTAATGTAATACAATTATGTAACTGCAGTAGAGCTGTCATGATTTCAGGTTTTGCACTACACAATCGTTGTGGCCAAAAGAATTCACGATAATCATATATCGTGTTATATATCTTGAAAATAGAAAAATATTAATTGCTAATGGTTTCCTTTTAGTAAAAAAAAAAGTATTAATAATTTGTTAATAAAAGTACACAATATACAGACACTTTATATTTAAAGAGAACGCAGGGTATTAAGACTTGTACAGCTTAATATAAAATAAATGTCTCTTACCGAAGAATGTAGTTGAAAACCCATGAAAGATTTACGTTATTTAAAGTCCACCTCCAGAACAACAATTTACAAATAATTTACTCACCCCCTTATCCAAGATGGTCTTCAGTCATTAAGAAATTATGTTTTTTGAGAAAAGCATTTCAGGATTTTTCTCCATATAATGGACTTAACTGGTGCCCCAATTTGAACTTCCAAAATGTTGTTTAAATGCAGCTTCAAAGGGCTCTAAACGATCCCAGCCAAGGAAGAAGGGTCTTATCTAGCGAAACGATCGGTCATTTTTTTTGTAAAATAAGAAATTGTATACTTTTTAAGCACAAAAGCTCATGTAGCACAGGCTCTGGGATGCACGTACGTACTGAATCATGTTGAAAGGTTACGCGAAATGTAGGCGGAACTACAGACCAAGTGTTTACAAAGCGAACATGCAAAGACTAAGGAAGTGCAAGTAGGTCCAACGCTGTTTACAAACAAAAAGGTACAACGATGGCGGACAATTGTGAAGTTGTCGGAGAAAATAAGTTATGGAGTTTTTCGCCATATCCTACCTCTTTGAGCCGGAGTACACAGACGATGAACTTAGACAAGATTCGTAGTGTCGTGGAAGGGCATCCCAGAGCCTGTGCTACACAAGCTTTTGTGCTTAAAAAGTATACAAATTTTTATTTTTTGAAAAAAAATGACTGATCGTTTTGCTAGATAATACCCTTTTTCCTTGGCTGGGATCGTTTAGAGCCCTTTGAAGCTGCATTTAAACTGCATTTTGGAAGTTCAAAATCAGGGCATCAATCAACTCCATTATATGAAGAAAAATCCTGAAATGTTTTCCTCAAAAACCATAATTTCTTTATGACTGAAGACAGAAAGACATGAACATCTTGGATGACAAGGGGGTGAGTAAATTATTTGTAAATTGTCGATCTGGAAGTGGACTTCTCCTTTAAAAAATCCACGGCATGTTTACATCCTGCCAGGATGGCATCTAGCGTTTCTTGTCTCTATCGTTTGTAAGCTCTTTCAGCAGCTATGGTCTACTAAAAGCCTCAAAGGCTAAAGTGGAGAGAACAAAGACGTGGGTCTTTAGGAAGTTTTATTCATCTACAGTCATCTTCCCATTCTTTTCTCCTCTTCTTTTCACTAGGAAAGCAGTGAAGACTTACATCACTTCTCTTGTTCCCCTTCAACTGAAAATTACAAGCAAAAGTTGCACAATGTGGCATTGTAGTATTTTATTTTTGTTTTAGAGTTGTGATGCAGATAGCAACAGGTAGCACCAGTAGCTTATCGAGTGCAACCATTTCACATAATTGAAATAATGGCACCCCCCTTAGTCCAAAATATGTATAATGTGGATTTTTTAAATAATGTAAATCTTTCCTGGGTTTTCCACTACATATTTCAGTAAGATTTACATTATATTAAGCCATACAAGTTTCTGGGGTTTCCTTTAATGGTATTTGATAACTTGTTATTTGTAATTAACATGTTATGTGACGTTTTGAACGTTTCCAAACAGTGAATCATTTTGCAAAGCAAATGGCTCAGTTGATTCAAAGCTTCGAAAAGGTTCATTTTTCCCACCAGTACAGCATTAAAGTACAACAATTTATAAGAATAGCAACATATTTTACTCCAAATTCACATAGCATCAACTGAATGTTTGAAACGACTTCTTTCAGTGAATTGATGTGGCTTCTTACTACAGAATGAGGCAGAAATAAAAAATAAATTAATATTTTATAGTATTATATCCTGTGATAAAGGCTATGTCGATTAGCATTGCATTTTAAATAAACATTATCCTCATGAAAAATACCTGAGATTGCTTGAAGAACATATTGCATTCGTGTGTTGAATCTCTTAATGTTTCAAATCAGCTAAAACATTTCTTTCTGCATTTTATTTAGCTACAGCGATAGCTGGATCCTTTGTCCATATCCACATTATTCTTCCCGTAAGAGTGGGTGCGACTGTTTATAAATTTTAACTGGCTTTCAGTTGCATCCACATCTAGCTATTTTTAGCTGTACAAAACAGCTTGTTTTGCTGCTTGATATTGCAAATTGGTGTATTTTACCATATTATTTTAAAGTATTATCTCAATTATGAACACACTGGTTTGTAGTGCAAACAGTTTTACAGTTTACTGCACGTTGTTATTCTTCTCATTATTTCCCTATAGTGTCACGGTATCTGAGGGAGGACTCAAAACGCAGAATAAGTGTTAATAAGTTTATTGACAAAAACAGGAGGCAAGAGATGGTGGGAAGGGTGGTGAACACAGTCCAAACAGTAGGTAAAGATGCAGCACAGGGGCAAGCAGGCTGAGGAATGCCTCTGAATCCAGCCCAGGATGGCAGATAAAGGGGAGCAGTCCAGGAGCTCAGCCTGTAAGACAGGACAGGACAAGGCAGACGAGAGACTAGAACAAAACTTAACAAACAAATGGCCAGGGAATTCTCGGTAAGACGAAGGTTATTCAGACGAACTAGCAACACTGCTAAGTTGAACAACGAACTGGCAAAACAAGAGCGAAAGGGAGAACAAAATAAAGGAGCGGAGAACGTGAAGAACAGGTGAGAACAAATCAAACAGACGAGGACCAAACAAGAAGGGAACAGGTGATAACACTCAGACAAATGAGGACTAAACAAGGGGGTGTGGCGATGGGAAACAAGGAGGTAGCACATGACAGACAACAACAGAGACACACAAGAAACACAACACAAACATAGAAACATGAAACAAAGACAACACAGACAAGACTGTCAGGGGAGAACCCTGACATATAGTGGCTAATAAACCAGAAGTCTCGCCTATAGGCATATTTCTGCACTGAAGAATAAGGTGGATAAGGCATTTCCTGTAAAGCTTTTTGTTTTATTATTCCTATGAGTCTTGCATGTGGACATATGTGGCGCCCTCCAGCGTTGAGTATGAATGAAACATAAATGACATGAGTTTAGCGATGTGTGCTATTCATTTTAAAGTGCCCCTATTATGGATTATGAAAGGTTCATATTTTGGTTTGAAAAAACACTTTCATTGTCTTATAATATGCATTTATTTTTACCTTATTTTCTCAACGACTCCCAGACGGTTCGCTCAACGGTTCATTTCCCCCTTTGCGTGAAGCTAATCTGCAATGATTGCTCCGATGACCCAGTTTGTTGTGATTGTCGGAATGTCGGGTTGTCGAAACGTTGCCATGTCGGAAGCGGAACGCCCATCACCATTACATTAAACACCCAAACGGTCAACATAGAAACATATTGATAAAGTTTGTACACCAAAGTACTGCTCTATTCTTTATCAGAACTCCAAGTAATAACAATGACAAACATTGTATTCATCAACACATTTCTAGACAATTGCGAGTGAACAGATATTGCTGTTCAGTATAGCCAGAGACCTACAAGCTGTGAACACAACACACACAGCTAAATATGTATTTCGCATGCAACAGAGTACATGAGAGGAATCATTTTTAAAGGATTGCTCCTCTTTCAGAGTAAAAATGTCCTGATAATTTACTCACCCCCATGTCATCCAAGATATTCATGTCTTTCTTTCTTCCAGAAAACATTCCAGGATTTTTTCTCCATATAGTGGACTTCAGTGGTGCTCAACAGATTGAAGGTTAAAAATGCAGTTTCAGTGCAGCTTCAAAGGGCTCCAAACGATCCCAGCCAAGAAATAAGGGTCTTATCTACCGAAACGATCTGTCATTTTCTTAAAAAAAAAAAAAAAAAAAATGTATATTTATACAGCACAGCGTCTTCTCAACATGATGCTATAAAGGAATCCGCTACAGTGTTTGAGTTACAGTGTTTTCCCGGGTTTGCTCACACAACAAGTGGGCAGGCAATATGCTAATGTTTCATGTTGACGTCAACTTGAAACAAGCTTAAGATTTGTTTCAAAAATGACTCGTTTACATGACTCTGAATTGACTCTTTCTTCTGAAAGACAATAACTTTGCAGGATGGTTTTATTAACTTAGAGCTGTGTTACACACTGCATGAAAGGTAATTTTCAAAAATCCATAATAGAGGCACTTTTACAATTGTCGCAATTATTGTTAATACTGGTATATCATGACACCACTAATCTGCAGTGACAAAATCATTGCACTTTTAAAGGCAAATACACAAAATAACATAGTATTATACATTACTTACTAGGTAATTACATAGTAACAAACACTATTTTTGAATGAATTTATGACCATATGCAACTATATGAAACATATTATATGAAAAAGTACTCTGGGTTTACAGGGAAGAGTACCATAGTACTTTGGAACTGAATGGCTTCCAAAAAAGTTCTTAGTGATCTTGTGTTTGTTTCTATAGGCACCAGTACTAGATTTTGGAAAGATTATTATCTACACCAGCAACCTGAAGATTGTTCGAGCTCCTCACAGAAGGGGAGAATCTGGAAGGAGTCCTCACCGCAGCCGGGACAGGAAAGAAAGTTCACCAGGACGCAAAGGGAGCAAAGGGAGACATAGAATAGCACGTCCGCATGCAGAGGAACCAGACGCAATGACTGAAGAAAAGGTATAAACAGTCTGAAGTTCAATAGACTGTAAATACTCATGTCTCAGTGCTCTTTACTTCTGTTCTACTAGACTGACTTTAATTAGTCCGTGATTACTCGTACGTACGGTTAGGGATCTGAACAAACCTTGACGTGTAACTTGTACTGCTAACGACATGAATTATATCTCAAATCTTTTGACTTGTTAAGAAGTATGCTATTACTGTTCCAAGTGATCAGACAACAAAACAGATAATACTATTGAGTCCTGGTGACATGCTTTTGTTTCAGTAACAAATCACCAAGAGAAAACATCCCTCATGGTGGCAACACATTCGATTGTTCCCTATACCATTGTCTTAA
This sequence comes from Cirrhinus mrigala, assembly GCA_036247105.1. Classification (NCBI taxonomy): domain Eukaryota; kingdom Metazoa; phylum Chordata; class Actinopteri; order Cypriniformes; family Cyprinidae; genus Cirrhinus; species Cirrhinus mrigala. The sequence goes on along the minus strand of CM070027.1, from coordinate 235,398 downwards.
AAAAGATGACATTGATTTTATCACTTTGTTCATTTATCTGTACTTTTTGTGGTATATTTTGTAGTTTCTCAGAGCTGCATTCTACTTGACTCGTATTATTCACAAAGCAGTGATTATGACATTTGCAGAATGTTATCCGCTGCTGAAACACAATTTGTCATGAATAATAACTCTTTCTGAAACACCACTGAAAATTATGAACCGTGACATGAATCCTTGTACTGTACATTTCACTTCCATAAATCTTTTACTCTAATCAATCTTTCTCTTCTGTCTTTTATGAAGGATACACCCATTGCAACATTATGTAAAATATGTACATTAAGACCAGAGACAAGTGGTAATAAACCTCAGTACTCAATTATGTAAAAATATACTGTAAAAAGTGCAAACTAAATGTAATGTTTTCATTTTATTTACAATGAAATGAAAATGTGGTACTATATATTAGCTGTCTTTAACTACTTCAGACAAACAGGTTTGGAATAGTAGAGTAAATAAATCATTTCATATATAGGTGAACTTTGCCTTCAAACATGAAAGGGCAACAACCCGCAGGCTTGTAGTGTGCACTTGGCTTTATCATTTTGCTTGCTTGTGCACCATGCTTGTTTGCTGTTTGTTTACTTCTTTTTGTGTGTGCAGCAGGAAGCAGGCTCCTGTGAGCAGTGCGGAGGTTCAGGTTGTGCGCCGTGCTCCCTCTGTCACGGCAGCAAACTGTCCATGCTGGCCAACCGCTTCAACGAGTCAATCAGAGAGCTGCGCTGTCCAGCGTGCAACCCCCACGGCCTAGAGCGCTGCCAGTCCTGCACACACTAGCACATCTACTGCTGCCAAGCTCTGTCGGATGGAGATCAGACCCTTTGAGGTGTGAACGAAAGTGCATTTTGGATTAGTGCTTAAATATAAAAGCTTGGGGGCGGAATGTGCTCTGCTGGAAAGTACGGCGATGAAAGGTAATACAGATTCACTAGACAAGCGGTTAACGGTTGATATTAAATCAGGAAGGAACTGGAAACTCAAAGAGGGGAAAGGAACAACAGAGGAATGGAGAGAAAGTTGTTAATTACCTTATGAGAAATATACATTGTACATGATACTGTATATGAGACATGAATATTTTTTGAACATGAACGAATTAAACACTATAAAAGACTGTTTCTGTCTCTGAATAAAAAAGAGAAAAATTAAATTTTTTTTCCCAATTATGACTTTTTTTCTCAGAACTGCATGATATAAACTTGCAATTCTGACTTTTTTCTTAAAATTGTAAAACATAAACTCGCAGTTGCGAGTTGTGAAGTTAGAACTGCAAGAGAAAAAAAAAAAACTAAGAAAATAAGAAAGAAAATATTTTTTTTCCTCTGAACTGAACTCGCAACTGCGAGTTTATGTCACAATTCTGAGAAAATAAGTTATGCGAAAATTTTGTCATATACACTTGCAATTGTGAAAAATAAGTCAGAATTGCAAAAAAAAAGTCAGAATTGCGAAATATACTCATAATTGAAGAATGGAATGGAAAAGAAAAGAATGGCAAGATACACAATCTCAAATGTGTGAAAAAAGTTAGAATTGTGAGATATACACTTCCAATTGCGACAAAAAAAGTAAAAATTGCTTAGTATAAACTCGCAATTGCAACAAAAAAGTCAGAATTGTGAGACATAAACTCACAATTGCGAAAGAATTGTCAGAACTGCGAAAAAAGTAAGAATTGCAAGATATACAATCTCAATTTTTGTGAAAGAAAAGTCAGAATTGTGAGATATACACTTCCAATTGCAACAAAAAAGTAAAAATTGCAAAGTATATATTCGCAATTGCAACAAAAAAGTCAGAATTGTGAGATATAAACTCAAAATTGCAAAAAATTTGTCAGAATGGTGAAAAAAGTCAATTGTGACAAACTCACAATTGCGAAAAATTTGTCAAAATTGCGAAAAAAAAGTGAGAAGTGCAAGATATACAATGTCAGTTTTTGCGAAAAAAAGTCAGAATTGTGAGATATACACTTCCAATTGCGACAAGAAATGTAAAAATTGCAAAGTATATATCAGAATTGCAAGAAATAAACTCGCAATTGTAAAAAAAACTGTCAGAATTGCAAAGAAATACACTTGCAATTATGACAAAAAAAGTCACATGAAATGTAAGAAAAAAAAATAGCCTTTTCATTTCTTTATTTAGTGTCAGAAACAGGCTTTCATAAACACAACTCCAACTTTGGCTCAAATAAATTTATAGCACATTTGAAGTGTTGTTTAATGATCTTCATGACTAATAAATATAACAAGGGCTTGACATTACCTTACGTTGCTCACCAGCCACAGTGGCTAATGGTTTTCCAAATTTACTAGCCACTCAGCATTTTCATTGGCCACAGTTTTGTTGTTGGGAAATCCTCTTTCATTTGCCCCTTCAAAAAATCCACTTGTCCCAGACAAGCATTAATGTTGAGCTCTGTTACTGTGGGCTATATAAAGTTCAACGTCAAAGTGGTTAGTGGGAGTGACCACTTTACCCGCCACTGCTGAAATCCACCTCCATTTGGCAGGTTTTAATGTCAAGCCCTGAATATAACTATAACTTTTCTATACCCCTAGGCTGATTTTAAAGGGGGAAAAAAAAAAAAAATGGAAATTTAACTTTTCCACATTTTTCTAAAGTGGTATTTTAAATTCATTTGGTATTTATGTACACACACATACACATACAATATAAGATATTACTATCACAGTTATGATCAAAGTGATAACCATACAGCAGACTGACAGATCAGAAATGTAATTTTAGATTATCACACCATGATCAAACAGTGACTTTATTAAGCTTATTTACCACACCTTAGTCAAATGTCTCCCTTGTTGAAGAACATATTAATGAATATGTTTAAATATGTTTAAAATGCAGAAACTTAATTGGAACAGTCATGACCACATGCAGTGTGGGTGTGTTTTTGTATCACTGCTTGTCATTTGCCGTATATAGTGATTAAAAACCTTATGTAAAATCTGATTATGAACGTATTTTGTTTATACTGCAGTCCTTATTGCTGTCTTTAAAAAGCCTGGTGGTTTTACAAAGGTAAATACTGCAAACAACTGCTCTGATGACAATATTTATAGTGCGTTTTATTGTGGCTAACTGCGCGTCTAGGATTTGTCATGCATCATGAAACTAATACAGTAACTCCCAAAGACTAGTTTTAACGTTGTCTTGTAAGATTCCTTGGTATACAAATTAAAATTAACTGAACATTTAAAAATGCAATATGACTTAAGAGCCTTTATTGTTTCTTATAGCTAAAATCTGAAATGGTTTCAAAGCTTTCAGCTTTTGTTTTTGAAAGAGATTTCATGCTGCACAACACAGAGACCTAATCAATAAAGGCTCTGACCTTCAATTCTAATAACAACACAGATACTGGCAGATTTCACATCAATGAATAAAACTGTATAGGAGCTTACAGGGCGAGCTTCTAAAATCTGCTCAGGTTACAAAAATGTCAGCTCATTGTTTCAATTTGGATGACATGCAAGTTGCTTGTAAATGCTGAGTTTATGCTAGAGCTATTTTGAATTATAGCAAATATACATCTTTAATTTGCCAGGCAATCAAAAAGTCATGACAAAAATATAGATTTTCTTTTTTTTCTTTCAGTCTTAGATTGCTTTTTTTCATACTCTCACATTATATATGGAAGGGTACGGGCAGAGCCAACCATATTATCTGTGGGGGTCCAACTTAGGTTCATTATGCTATAATCTATTCATTAGCCCTATTCATAAAAATTTTGTCCCGTGTCCAGTGAATTTAAATGACAGCCCTGGTAATGGGGCCTGCATTTCGGCTCGTCCAAGAGCTAATGCTATGTGCCAAAGACTGGTACATCCGCATGAATTGACCAGACAACTAATTGTAATATTTTGGCTTAACGAAGCTATTCATATTTGGCCCTAAAATGATTTGGCTGCTGTATCAGGCAGCGCAGAGGCAAAGCTAAAGTTATTCTTCCATTCTGTAAAAACTACTTTCTGACATGATGGATGTAAGAGCTTCCAGAATGAAAAATCAATGTCATAAAGTTTCAGAGCCTGAATCAGTTTCATAGTGCTTTTTTATGTATTTTTTATGTTTTTTTTTTTTTTTTTTTTTATTAAATATCCTTATTTTTCTAAAAGCAACTTTTATCCTTATAAGTCAAAAGGCTGTAAAACATAACTCCATAAAATGTATTTCCAGTGTTATGCAACCATTACATTTTTTAAGATGAAAAAGTCACTTGTGTGTGTGTGTGTGTGAGTGTGTTTTCAGTAAGTTAACAGCTTAGCCTACTAGCCTAGAGGATAGCACTGTCGAAGAAAAGCTTTTTTGATTAGCTAGAGCAAGATATCAAAATTGCATGCAACATTTTAATCTGACATTGTGAAGAGTGCCTCTGTAAAAAATAAATACACTTTAGCACAGTTTTAAAAAAGAGTGCTCATTATGAGAATAATAAGCTGGAAAAAGGATATGCTTAAGTGTGAACTGTTTTTGAACACTTAAATGCATGCTAGTTTAGTTTTTTTGTACTGATTTAACCCTTGTGCAACCTTTTGGACATTTTTGTCCTTTTCAGTTTTGTTTTTTTGTGATCATTTCGCCCGTGTTATTGCCAGCTGCATACATTTTGACACGTGTGTATTTTTATTGAAATTTTAATATTTCACCTCCATTAAATAAATCTTTTTTGCACTAGGTACAAAAAAGTGTAACACTCAGCACCTAAAATGTTTGCATTAAAACCCATTAAAACTGCTATTTTTAATCACAGTGCCATTTAACTGTAAAATGATGCTATTGTTGTTAATAGACTTTCATTCTATTGGCAAGGCTTCAACATTGAACTTTTTACCATTTTTTACCAGATGGTGCCATTTCTTCAGGTTTGGCCAATAAAGCAAACACTTGCTTTATTCCTGTTTTTTCTTCTGCATATTATAAAGTCAATTGGATAAATAATGCAGCTATAATTGTGTGGGTGTGTTGGTATGGATGTCAGAGTGTGGTCTGTATGTGTCATAAAAAATGTTTTAAAAAAATGTGTGTGTGTGTGTGTGTGTTATTGTTACATTTGAGAGAGAAAAATTCTACCGCAAATCACAAATCCAACCACTGTGTGCACCAGCGGAGTTTTGACACTGCGCCCAAACAAAATCTTACTGAAAGCTCATTTTTTGAGATATCAACCTCAAATTTGGAACACAGCTTGTTTAGATTTATGGCTTTGATTTTCTAGCAGGTTTAGAGTTCAACATGTTTCATAAAATATATATTTTATTTAAAATATAAAATATGCTTTATATAAAAGCATTTTCATAAACTTAAACCTGTAACTATAACTTTTTTTTTTTTTTTTTAATTTCACTTTTTAACTTTTAACTCAACTTTTCTACTTCATCAGTAATCTGCCAACTTGAGTATGTGCTCCCACGCTTCAAATTTTTATGACACTTTTTTTGACATGGACATTTTTGTCCACAATGGACCTATGTGTAACTTTTTTTTTACTGATGCACAAGGGTTAAAACACCCTACAAGTCCACATTCGATACAGATAAGCATTTATTTTATTTTATTTTTTTCCCACAAGGGTGGCTAGGATTTTGCTGGATGCTTGTAGGATTTTGTTATTTCATTCAAAGCCAGATTTGAGATAGTTCTACTTTATATTTACATTTCATAAAGGAGTTCAGCAGATGATGAAGGCCTAAAAGGAAACAAAACTGCAACAATACCAATCACTTCGTAGCTAAAGGTTAGGTTTAATCTAGTTTGATTTTGCAATGGATTTACCAAAGTGGCATCCTATTGCACTGTAGAAAATTTCAGCTTTCGACTCAAATTTCCTATTCTTATTAGCTGGATCTGGCATCTCAAATAAACAAATCTCTTGAAATCCCACTTTCATATCAAAAACAGTCAAAGTGTCAATGAAACACTAAGTTTGTTCAACATCATCCTTCCCCCACACACAAAAACAAGACAGAAGAGAGAGAGAGAGAGAGAGAGAGAGAGAGAGAGAGAGAGAGAGAGAGAGAGAGAGAGAGAGAGAGAGAGATGAATATAAGGCTGTCAGGTTGCTTTTTGCTTTGAAGAAGTGGATTTTCTCAAACCAACCAAGCCAAACTTTGTCTAGTTAGGCAGCAACGGAGTGTACAAAATGTCAACAAGCGGGGGTTGAGCGAGACTGCAGCTAATGTTTTGACAGGTCTCTGTGATGTCAGAAAGTCGTGCTGTGTCAAGGATCAGAGATGCTACTCCACTTCCTGCCTAATTGTTTGTGCTCGACAGGGTAGAGGTGGTCAGATGTGTGGTAGTTGTTTTGCTGGTTAAACGCCTCCGGTCTAGTACTCCCTAGATGAGACATCATGTTGTTCATTACAGGAAAGCATTTCAAGGAAATATTGGAGGCGACCTGGTCACAGAACTGCATCGAACAGCAGCTTTCTGTTAAATGTGCGTAGGTCATAAAATTTGACTATTACAGAAAAGCAATAATAATAGTTCATTTAACTGACATCAAGTGAAATGGTCCATATCTCACTTTTGCTATATTGTAAATAGTCGAACGACTAAATGGAACAGCAACAAATGTCACTAATGTGTTATTTTAGTGTTTCACCTAGGTCTGTATATATGATCATATATAAAAATCTTGGTTTGTTTGACAAAAACATCTTTGGATAAATAGCAAGGCCTGGAGGACATTGCAGTAATGTGGTCAAGACGAAAAGGAGACCTTCTGACTGGCCACTCAGAGTTTGATTTATTGGTATGCGCCGTTTAAGAATGGGTTTACCTGAAAACTTTTATATTCATTTTGTCACTAAAAGACCTTCAAAGTGCACACTTATAAAAACACTGTTTTCTGACTTGCATGTGGCAACTGTTGTAATGATTTGGAATTTGCTAGAAAACACGAAAACATGATGTTTACAAGTCAAATGACAACAACTATCTCTCCACTATTTGGACCAATAACCAAAACACTTCTCCACAACTAATCATTTGTTCTTGCATAGGTAAAAAAAGACAGTTGCTTTTAAGAGTGCTGCAATTCAGCTAAGACCACCTGCATTCTAGGTGGTGGATTTATAATTTGGCAGATGTTTTTTAACATGTCCAGGCTGTTCCAAGCAGTATTTTTTCTATTCTATTCTATTCTATTCTAAAATAAAATAAAATATTTTTTATATATATATGAATAATCAATAACTTATTTAATGGATATTGAAAATAGATTGTGTTAATCTATATTTTGAATATGTTAAATAATACATAAGGAATTGCCACTTTTCATATTAAAACTTGACAATATATAATACTTATAATACATAATGTTTGTTATTTTATATTGAATAATAGAATATATAGATGTATATGTGATAAAATACAGTAGTGTGTATAAATATACAGAGTAAATATACAGCTAATATATAGTATATTAAACATGTATAACCAATATATGCACACAATTATGAGGAAAATGTGTATCATGATATATATCCATATATATGTATATTTGTATACATTATATATTAGATTTATATTTGCAAAATCTCATTTTCCACTCATGATATTGCTATGACTTTAAAAAGACAAGACATCCAGTTGCCCTAAAACCTTAACATTTTAATTTGTTTTGAGTAAACACTTTTTTTTTTTTCATATCAACCATCACCCATATTTTTATATATGAAATGTGTATGCAAACAATAAAGCCAGATAAAAGTTTATGAATATGTGTTTTAGTTTTATGCAAACCCATTTATTAACTTCTTTTATTCACTAAAGATATTACATGCAAAAAAAAATGTAGTGCAATTTTAGTTTTCATTGCTATATATTTTTAATATATACTAATACATAACCATACATGGTCCATGCATATGTTGCAGTATATTAAAAGGCAACGATAAATGCTATTTACATTAAGTGAAAATAGCTTATTTTCTTAGCGAAAGATGCTGTTTACACTAAGTGCAAAATACAATGGATTCTTTTCACACTTTTGGCAGATGTCTTTTGTAATGTTGACTAACCCAATCACATGTTGGTAGGCGGATTAGTGTAAATAGCCTCTGCCAACAAAAGAGGCTATTTGCACTTAGTGTAAATAGACACTCTGATATTAACAACTCTGCTAGCTATACACCATCAACCGTACAGCTGCCTTAAGCTGCTTTTAACCAGCAAGGAATATAATGGTCAGATAGTAAAATTTAGCATTTACATATACATTAGTAATAACTGCTATATAGTGCATTATGACCCAAATGAGCTTATTTTTGCCATGTCTCTACCAGGCAATTAAATTAACTGGCTTAAATTTCTTTAAGTATGGAAATTCATGCTGGTCTAAGCTGGTGCTTTCCTGAATTAATTTTACAGATTTCTACTGCACTGTTTGTTTGTGTTTATTTGAGTGCAAGTCATGTACAATTAATGCCAGAGATGTGTGCAGAAATACGTTAGATGTCCTTCCATATACATAGTTTCCTGACATCTTTGTATAATTACGTTTCTGAGCTTCAGACCCAGAGTTTGGGGTGGTCTGAAAATTTCCCAGCACTGATGTGAGCAGCTAGACACCATCATAGCCTTCTAAAGGCCCTTTTTATTCCAGCATAGAGCAGCGTGACTAGCATTCACGTAATGAGAGCCCTGCAGCTGGAGTTCCAGTCATTAAACGGAATGACAACCCCCTACTCTGAACACACAAAGCTCTCCTGCTTCGTTTCCTTTGGCGAAGACAATTAACGTAAACTGCAGCCATGTGTGCTATTGTGTACAACACAATTTCATTATTCAGTTATTTATTTGTTTAGAAATGATGCTCACTTTAGTCATTGGAGTGCAAGAGCGTATACCAGCACTACATGGTGAATGTTGTTAGATTTTAGCATTGCATACTTCACTAGCATTAAAAAGTTTTTCATGAAGTTCTCAAGAGAGAGTATTTGCAAGTTTTAATTGCCTGTCTCTTGCTTCCTCAACTAGGACTGAGGAAGTCTGCCGGTCATTCCCTATGGCCTGCTGTCGCCATGGAGATCAGGGTGCCTTTGCCTCTGGCTGGCCGTGTTATGTTGGTGGGTCATCATGAGCCTAATTACTGTTGGGCCTAATTGACTCCATTAGTCCTCAATATCAGGCTTAACTTACAGTAACAAATGTTTTATGGATCAGCTGCGAAACTACATTTAGTGATGCATAATTTCTCTTGAGGTCAGTTTTGAATGTAGATTAGAGTGATTTAGCATATTAATCAGTTTTGTAGTTGAGACAAGAATAGATCTGGCCCTATTCGGACTGGATTCGTTTTACATGGAGAGGTGGGGTAAAGCAATTATTACCAGAGTTTCTAAGTGATTTTAGTCCTGCAAATGTGCCATCTCAGTAATCATTATGGACAATTTCAGTAAAGATTATGGCAATTTTTACCTTCTGTAAAAAATGACCTCAGGTAATGCTAATCCCATGCAAATAGACCAGCTGTAAATATGTAAGTAAATATTTAATCATATCCTGGCATAAATCTTCTGTTAGCTTTAGGTACAGTAAACGCCTACTACAACCAGAATTTAATTTATTTAATTAATAATTTGACCAGACTTAAAGGTAGGGTAAGTGATTTCTGGTACCCAATGTTTATATTTGAAATCACCAAAACAAACACACCCCTACACCAAAAGTGTCTCGCCCCTATTTTGATAGCTCCGCTTGCTGTACAATCACCGATTGCAGATGAACAAACAAGCAAACATGACACACGAGCATATTCAAGCAAAAGCCAACAAATATTAGTTCTGTGAAACAGAGCAAAACCAATGTTACTCACTTATCAAGAAGAAACAAAGCAACCTCGTCGCCCGATCGCAGGCTTTACCGCCCCTTTAGTTCTCTCCAGTGCTGGAAAGCTGATCCGATGTTTACACGGGTCCGACTTCTTGCTTTATCGCAGCGTTTCCCAATCCCAGTCCTCGCGCCCCCAGCTCTGCATATTTCGTATGTATCTCTTATTACGAACGACGTTTGTTCTATTTGACTGTAAGTGCCCTGCGAAGTGGACATCACATGATATTTTCGCCATGATTCCAGTTCGAAACGAGTGTGAGACATAAATTTAAATTGTATTTCTTTACAGAGCCATATGATGTCACACTTCACACTTCTCTAGTAAGTTTCGACTTTGTGTAAAGACGCTGCAGGTATCGGCACAGCGCAAATTCATGCATGAATGTTCCGAAGTGAAGTAAACTTTAACGGATTTCCCCTGCTCAGGGAGTAGGGAGCAATGAACACTGTGTAGGGACCATGTCAGTTGGAACACAGTTCATGCACGGAGCTCACTTATAACAAGCTGGTGATCTGAATCAGGGGTGTTAACTGTAGCCTCTTTCACACAGTGATTCCAGAAAATACATGGATAATACATGGTGTCCTGTGATTTGTCCCATAATCTTTTGATTTTGGTTCATTCACACTGCCAGTGATTTTCCGGAATCTGTACGTGTTTTCCAAAGACTATAGAATACCCAAGACTTGTTATACGTATAGTTTTGAATGGGGAAAGATGCAACGCTCATCATGGCTGTGAAGCCCTGCCTTCTTAAAGAAAGAGACGATTGTTGATTAGTAAAGTCAGTCACTGCAGCTGCCGTTAGAAGTCCCGGTTCCTATAGAAACAATCAGCATTCTCAGATGTGCACTCAGTGGGTGATCTAGCCTGAATTTTTTTTTTTTTTTTTTAACGCTAATGGATCATAAGGAACAATATTTATCAAGCAGTTCTTGTCAGATTTCATAGGTAATTTCGAATATGAATTTAATCATAAGCTTGGTGAACAGTTTTGGAGAATTTGATGTTTCCCCATTCGAAGAGATAGGAGCTACACTTGCCTACCCGAGAGGAAGTTCAAAGATGGTCGCCAAGTGAAATAACTTGCCTTAGAGTGACTTTGGTGCGTTCACACACAACACGTAAAGATCCTGTAAAGACACGTGTAAGACACTGTACTGTTCCACTAAAGTGGAGAACGATCTCCGCTTCAGTGCGGATAGTGACGAGCTCCCTGATCGCTGCTTTATTCCGGTTTGCACATATTTTTTTGCCGTGAATGTTTATCGGCCCTTAAAATACATGGTAAAAGGGTCACACCATAACGTGTGTCATCACTACAACGCAGCCTTTATATGGTTCTGGCTTTTGTTCACACAGCGCTCATTCCGAGACTGATCCCGGCAATGTTACTAGGTCCCTAACCCCGCATCCTTCCCGCACATGTTTGCATTCACACAGAAGGCACTCTGACAATATTCCGGCAATTTTCCGGAATCAACACGCAGTGTGAAAGGGGCTTAAGAGAGACATGCAAAGTATGCAGAGGTGGGGGACACAAGGACTGGAAGTGAGAACCGCTGCCTTTTCATAAGCCTTCTTTTGTTCCCGCAGACGTTTTCCTCTTTTGTTTTTTTAATTTGCCATCTCTATTTTTCTGTTCGTCTCTCGGCTTGACTAATGTCCTGTGCACTCAGCACTTTTTCCTCCTCATCATGAGTAGACACGCCCCTTACTGCTGATTGGCTACAAGTTTGTTAGGCAATCGGCCCAACTAAAGCCAACTAAAGTTTTCTAAAGCGTTTTTGAAAAAATACATACCCCACCTTTAACTGGTATTATAAGCAACATATTATAAGCAACATAGTATGCACATGACAATAGGGAGGTGACGACGGTGCGTAACTGGAGTTACTCTTCCCACCTCTGGTAGTTTTACTAAGATTTCATATGCTGTGCAAACTGGCCATTAAATGTGACATATCATGAAAATCTGACTTTTTCCATGTTTAAGTGCTATAAATGGGTCCCTAGTGCATCTACCAACCCCAAAAATGTGAAAAAGAACAACCCAGTAACTGTTTTGGTAAGCCTTTCTCTGCAAGCATGCAAGAACAAGCTGCTGAGATTTTTCCTTATTATAATATTGCCGCCTCTTTATCTGCACGTTTCCACCCACAGCACTGCCATTGTGTTTTTGCAAATGATAAAGGTGTACCAGTTCTAACGCCATGGCTAAATTTCGAGCAATGCATGCTAACTGGTCTGTCTTTTGCTGCACAGATGAGCACAGAACACTATTTAGAGTCCCAGTCTCAGAGAAGACAAGAGCGCAGTGGATTTATTGATTTGTTTACTGTATATTACGCTGCCACACAGATCTAATATAAATATGTGATTTCTTTCCCTGCTATATACCTTCACAAACATAACCAACTCTTTTTGTAACTAATGTGTGTTTTTTTTACTATGGGTGTAAATCGGATGGTTCGTCATGATACAATGTCAATTCTCATACCCAGCTATAAGATATTTGCAGATACCTCGAGAAATTATATGATAGGATTACGATACAGGAGTATATTGATCGATGTATCGATGTAATGATATTATATACCAATTTAAGCAACCATCTACATTTTTATTAACACACAAATGCAACTAAAATATATAAAATGAACATTTATCTGAAATTTTCACATCCTGTACCTCAATTGGGACACAACAAAAAAAATAGTCTACAGTTTTAAGAAAAACAATTGGAAAAACAATTTTGTCAGCTACTATGGGCTCAGTGCTAAAAATCTTTTCTACAGATAACCAAATTACAAGCAATAACAGAAAAGAAATACAATAGTATCTCAGTCTAAAAAAACTTTTCAGGTAGACTACAGAAATGTAACAATCAAATGTAAAATAACTGCAGTCTTCACTGTATAAATCAAATACAGATTAATAATTTTGGATGTTTTGATGACAAAGGGTATTTAGTCAGGAGCAGCGAGCATTTGTATTTTTCTTTGACACCATTAGATTTATTATTAGTTTGCTTTCCATTTAAGAACGAAAGCATCAGATTTAATATACTGATACACATGCGTTTACTTTCTCAACTGTTTACATTAAGACTGTGCCTAACCGACTGTGTTTACTAGGATATTCGGCAAAAAGCGCATTTTGATGTAATTTTGTCTATATTTATTCATCCATGCACAAAAAAGCGGAAGAGAGCTCAAGTTAGTATTCACACAATGTAGACACGGCTGTCTGTTTACGTGCACTTCAGATATGTGTGCAGAAAATTCTCACACAGCATTCGACTGTTCCGTCTACAATCCCAAGTGCCTTGCTCACCTTGTGCCTTCAGGCAGTCCTTATATCGAGTCCTGATACGTGAGTTTCAACGAGACTGTATGCGTTGGCTTTAATGCATAGACAGACGTGAAAATGTGGAGAGTGCCAAAATAAAGGTGCCTATTTGTATTACAGATATTAATATTTTACGCGTGGCATCGATGAATCGTTACACCCCTATTTTTGACATAAACTTTTATGTATTTGACAGTTTAAGCGCAATAAGACATGAAAGAGAAGTTTCGTTTAGTACTCACATGCCCTGTGACACCCGCTTTCTGTGCTCATGCTTCAGATGTGTGCGCAGAGAAAACCTATTTTTTTTAGCAAAGTATCTGAGCTATGAGCTATAAAGGCAGCCCTATTCTGTAAAAGGGGGCGGGGAAAAGCAGCTCATTTGCATTTTAAAGAGCCATGCGCGAAAACAGCGTGTTTCTGCTTTCACTCGAAATAGGCATTTTCAACATGATATAATAAATGATCTGTGGAGTATTTTGAGATGAATCCGCACAGACACATTCTAGGGACACCTGAGACTTATATTACATATTGTAAAAAGGGGCATAATAGGTCTCCTTTAATATTACAGACATCCTGTGGTAAAATTACATCACTCTTTCTATCCTTGTAAAATTAATCCCATCTGAATAGGGCTTTAAATAAATCCAAGGTCAATCCAGTGAATTCAGGTTTCAAGTTAAGAAACTGCTGTGAGATGGCACACAATTAACAGTAAGAAAAACAATTTTGTTTAATGTGGTTATGAAAAAGGGGATTTTGAACCAACAAGATTTCACTATGCGGGGGGTAACCAGGGGTACGTTTCTCAAAATCAGTTAGCCAATTGTGGTGGCAAGTTCTGTCGTTACCAACAAAGTTCAACGATTCATTGGTTCCTGAATGACATGAGAATGAGTAAATGACAGCCCATTGAATGATCGGTTTTATATTTCTCATGAAAAGCAGTCTCAAGTTTTATTCATTTTAAAAGCCACTTAATATAATTTAAATGTTATGTATAAAGAAAAGTATAAAGCAAAATAACAGAATATTAAATGTTGTAGGCTAAGCAGCAATCAGTTTGTTTGTATATGTATTTATTTATTTGTTTTGTAAAAAGTGTACATTTTCATTGCTAAAAAAAGAAGGTGCAGTTTAAACTTTTTTTTTTTATTAACTTAATTATTCATCAGAAAAAGCTGCATAAAGCTGAAAGAGTTCAGATTTTCAAGAAAAGCTTTTTAAAAATGTTTACAAATTGTTAAAGTTTAAATTGAGAACCACTAGTTTAACTTAATCAAAACATCAAAACTGACAAATATAAATACTGTAAGTTTGTTTTTGAGTAACAAATTACATTCTACGATCCAGACTGTCACAGTAAGACAGAGTAAAATTAAAAATATGTTCTTGCTTGGCCTTGAATACAGTAACTTGCTGATGTACATTCTGAAAATGTAAAATGGCCAGATGGCTTAAAATGATATGCAATGTTGATGTGAGAGTATCACATACTGTTGGAGTAACTGTCAGATATGTTTGATTAACCGTCATAAAATGAATGCTCACACTTTAGTTGGAGACCAATTCTCACTATTATCTAACTATCAACTATAATCAACTCCTAATTTTCCGCTTAATAATAGTTAGTAAGTTTAAATATGGGGTAGGATTAAGGGATTTTAAATATGATCGTGCTGAATAAGGCATTAATGTGTGCTTTATAAGTACTAATAAACAGCCAATATCCTAGTAATAAGCATTGAAAAAAAAAAAAAAAAAAAAAAGAAAAAAGTGAGAATTGGTCTTCAAACTAAAGTGTTACCAAATTAACTTAGAATGAAACAATACTGTGACTTGTTGAACTTGACAATTTGCCTCCTTGGAATTATATGGTTCTATCTGTATTCTGAGTGGTTTTGAGATATTAAGCTTCAAAATTTTTGCATTCCATATAGCAAAAAATGATATGGGGAGCAAGTCTTTTTCCTACATGAAAATGACAGAGACCCTAAATGTATTCTAAATGTACAATATCAAAATCCTTTCAGATTTTTAAATGGGGATTTTGGGAACAGGCCAAATGCAGATAGAACCTTCTAAGTTTATTTATAACTAAAAAAAAAAAAAAAAAAAACTGTGTCAACATGTATGAGAAAGCTAAATTTAATGATTCCTTTATTTTATTTATTTTATATTTTAGTACTTTTTTTTTTTTTTTTTTCTTCGTTCAAGTTTAAGTTCTCTTGTAAAAGGCAGTGCTAAATATTTTGTCTGGATTTTGGGTAGGATTATTGTGGGTAATTAAACACATTATTGCAGGAACAGCTAAGGCAGCTACTCTAGTCCATCTGACCGACTTTATTCCACAAAAAGCGGGACAGGGCTTTCTCTTTAGATCAGTATGGCCGAGATAAGATGTTTAGTGTTGTAATTAAGACCCCATCACTAAAATTGTTGACTGTTTGATCGTTAAGGCTTAATATTATAAAACTGAAGACATTTTAAGACTTTAAACTACATGAATGTTTCGCCAGTCATTACATATTCGGGTCTTTAGCGACCCAGACTTATATCTAACACGGATGGATCTCTAACTACTGCAAAAGCATTAAAACTCTCCTGGTATTTTAAGAACAATTACAAAAGAATAAAATAAAGCATATTTCAAAAACAACATTCTGATCGCTATTCACCACATTCTCTATCAAACGACAGTAACACTTTTCTCATTATGTACAGTAATTGCTCTGCAGTAAAGCCATTCAAGCCAGTTCAATTTTTGCAGATTATATTATTTGTTTTATGCCTGCGGTAATTATGAGTGAAAAATCACGTCATCATTATGTTTTAAACAGTGCCACTTTGAGGAATAAAGGTGAATTGCACTTATTGATTCTGCAGAGGTAATTATTGCTGTTTAATGTTTAATCTTTCCTGCTGTTATGGAGCAGTCCGGCAACATGCCAAAGAAAGTTGATCCTGATTGGTCCTCTTGTGTGCGTTCGAAGTGCTGATTGGTTCACAGATAGAACCTTATAGAACCAAGTTAGAGTTCGGCTTTGAAGACCTTTTTGTTTTCTAAATAAAAATTCCTAAAATGTACACAACTAAAAAAAAAAAAAAAAAAAAAAAAAATCACATAATGTAAATAAGTTGTCACAGAATAAGAATATGTGAATAACTCAATTTAGACAAAAATGTCAAATAGAACCTTCTAATTCCAAGGCGACGAATTAAGCACACACACAAAACAATAACAAATCCTAAAAATGAAATCATCACTATTCTATATTCATTTTGAGGCTTTGTAACTCTTCTCCATGTGCATTTGACACATCCATATCAATGTGACACTCTTTAGGATATATGAATACTAATATCTAGACCCTGTTCACCCATCCATGGGTACAGAATAATAAAGCAGGCACATTTTCTGTTTCTGTCTAAGCAGGCGCAGCATCTATTGTGTATGTGTGCGGTAGTGCTTTGTGCTGGAGATGACGACAGCATGGTTACTGTGAAACTAATTATATGATCTATTATTGAACTCAAATGAGTATGCCTTATGACAATGGCATTTATTACAGTTCCATTCTATATTGTCTGATCCAAAAGAGTTTTTTCCATTGCCACTGTGTGACACGGAATCATTAGCAGAGGCGTCCAAAATGATTGATTAATAAAGTGATTAAATGTGCACTTCTGCAATGCAATACAGAGTCTGAAAAGGAAGTGAGCGTTGCCATTCTCTTTGCTGAAATAAGGTGATGTTAATTAAAGTCAACTCTATAGTACGTACAGATCTGAGGAATTTGGGACATATTGGCTGCATTTACACAGCAAAAGAAATATGGCTGGTTCAATATATTTACATTTGTACACAGTCTGGCATAAACAGGAGTAAGAAACCGTCCTTAAAGGGGTCATCAGATGCAAAATTCACTTTTACATGTTGTTTGAACATAAATGTGTGTTGGCAGCCTGTGTGCACATCCATCCTATAATGATAAAAATCCACCCAGTGCTTTTTTAATCCTTATAAATAATAACCCCTTTTTAAAATCAAGCCATTCTCAGCTTCTTGGCTGTGTGATGTCACACAGACCAGGGCCACTCCCACGATAGTTGATTGACACTGCCATTTTACCTTAGAGCCGCCCTGAGTGAGCTGTAAACAGTCCATCATTGTTTCGAGCAGGTGTAGACAAGATTGTCTCCTAAGTGATTGAGGTGTTCTGTTGTTGGACGTAATAATGAACATAGCAGTCGCAGTTTACTCCCAACATCTGAGCCGCTGAAGACGCAGTGGATTACGTTTGTTTTTCAAAGGAATGTGCCCCCCGATCTACATTGATGCATCTATATTCGCACAAATCATTCGTGATCCAGCTTCACCTACAGAAGAAGTGAGTATAAGGTTCTTTTATGAATTTTTGTAAATAGCCTTTTCTAATAATGTGCTAGTAAGTTCCATGGCTAAATGTGGCTAAAATAAACAGTCTCTCATCACCCCACAGAAGAGAGGGGTGCGTGAGCAGAGCTCATTAGTATTTAAAGGTACATGCAACAAAACAGGTTGCTGTGAACAGAGCTGATATCGACAAAGTAAAAAGGGTGTTTTTTAGACTACCATTGAGAAATTTGAACCAAAGACTTTTCATTAAGACCCTAAAGAATCATATCAACTTGCGGAAAATGGGCATCCGATGACCCCTTTAAAAACTGTAACTGTTGTTAATTTGATCTTTCTATTTTTAATGGTTTTACTTAGTTTAGTAAAGTTGTAACTATGTAATGTATTTAAATAGAGCTTATAATTATTTAAAATCAATCCATTTAGGCCTTAATCAATCAATTTATCAGCATGATTAAAACTTTGCTGAAAAATGTGTTAAACTCAATCTATTATATGCTGTCCATTGTATAACTGATAGTTTATGCTTTATTAGCAAGTAAAATGCCTTTTAGTGCCATCTTAGAGACACTAACAGAATCATTTAAATCTTTTCTGATTTTTATAAATTAAACATGAGTAACTTGTATATTCTTATTAATATTTTAAGATTAACATTTAGTGGACTGAAGCAAATTTGGTGTACTTCATTATTCATACATACTTTGTTAGAAAAATCATGTTAAAATGTATCACAGGATCTTTTGAGGGACATTAATTTGCCCTTAATTATTTGTTAATTGCTCCTACAGAGCATTGGTCATAAAACTGCACTGAAATATCATCTTAGCAAGACATATTACTGGGAGATTTAGAGACAGCTAATACTTATATTCATTTTAAATAAGTAGTTTGCTGTCATATAAATATCAGTAACTGCTCCAAATGTAATATTTTTTTTTTTGGCCTCTGAACAAAACTGAGAGACGTTTCCTCCATACTTGATTATGAGCTTCATATTTTCCTTTATAAGCCATAAATTGCAGATTTTTATATTTTGTCTAAAGGCTCAATAAACTTCATTTCAAACAGATTTCAAAAACTTCAAAAAGAATTTCTTACTATTACTAAATAAATGAAAATAGAGAATAGACTGGTAACTTCTGCCAGGACATTATGAAATAAAGGGATAAGTCACTCAGAAATGAAAATTATGTCATTAATTACTTCCCCTTAATTACTCATGTTGTTCCAAACCTAAAGTGGCATGCAAAAGTTTGGGAACCCTTCGCAGAATCTGTGAAAATGTGAATAATTTTAACAAAATAAGAGAGATCATACAAAATGAATGTTTTTATTTTATTATTTTTTATTTTTATTTTTATTTTTTTTGTGTTTGAGTCTCTTAATTGCCCTCAGTGTGAAAAGATGGATCTCAAAATCATACAGTCACTGCTGGAATATGCCAAAGATGCTGGAAAACTGAAGAATCTGCAGGACCTGGAGGATTTTTTTGAAGAACAGTGCTCAGTTTAACTGTTCAGAGCAAACAAGGGACTCATGAACTACACTCGCAAAAACAAACAAAAAAACAAACAAACAAACAAAAAACAGTTATAGATCATCCAGGTAACCACACACAGAATTAAGAACCAAGGGTTCCTTAACTTTTTTATTTATTTATTTATTTATGTATTTTTTGTCTTGTGGACTATATGTAAACATCTTTTATGTAAAATATCGGTAACACTTTATTTTATGGTTCCTTAACTGGTTGCTTATTAGCATGTATATTACTAGAACATTAGCCATTTATTAGTACTAATTAAGCACATATTAATGCCTTATTCTACGTGACCTTATTCTACATCCCTAATCCTACCCAATACCTAAACTTAACTACCTTACTAACTATTAATAAGCAGCAAATTAGGAATTTATTGAGGGAAAGTCATAGTTCATAGTGAATAAGTGTACCCTATTCTAAAGTGTTACTAAAATATCTTACTCAGGACAGTACTAAATGAAAAATAACATGCATTTTGTATGATCTCTCTTATTTTGTTAAAATTATCCAAATTTTCACAGATTCTGCAAGGGGTTCCCAAACTTTTGCATACCACTGTATAGCTTTAATTTTATAGACATTTAAAATAAGTACTGGTACTCATAAATATTGTTTTTTGTTGAATTTAAAGTTAAAATGGCAATTTGTTAACGCAGATCAAATGAGTTAACTTGTTGGGTTTTACAGTGCAGTGGCAAGAAGCCAGCTGGGCTATCTCAGTTTGTCTGCCATCTCAACTGCTTTTACTGACCATATTTGCATATGCACAGTTAATTAGCATATTTATTAAATACCTCAAATGAACGGATGAAGAAATCTATGTTAGCACAAAGAGCACAGAGAGTGAAAGCTGCAGTGCAGAGAGCTGAAGCAGTGAGCTGCTTCTATATATATATATATATATATATAGTGGGTATCCTCCCCTTTGTCTCCTGCTGTTCGACTGCAGAGCTTGTGTGTGTGGTCAAGCATTCTGTTCCTAGAGTGCTGAAGCCAGGCCTTATTAATGCTGTCCTGAATTACTCCACTGCCTCCAGTCTAACATTTCATAATACCCACATTTACCATGTCATAATCTCTCATAAACCATTAACTGGTGTTTTGATTACTTATATGACTATAGATGATAATTTTGTAACAGTCTTTAAAATGTGAAATTCCAGAGGTTAATGTATGCTATACTTGTGGCAGAGTTGCTCATGATATACTTTGACCCTGTCAAGCAGCAGGGTTTCTTTGCAGAAGTTTCACCTGAACTAGACTGTTTTATTCACTTTGTAATCCTAATCATTGAGGTTCTCTCAGATTTATGGAGGGTGATATCAGTAGAGACAGGCTGTATGAGATAGAGTGGATCTTTTCCTCAATTTGGTCGAGAAGAGAAGCGGTGTGTAACAAATTGTTTCATCATCTAAAAACTGTCCCGGTGCTCCCCACACACTTTTTCCCCATCTAATCCATTTTTCTATTTCCTCATTGCTTATATATTCCGCTTAGTGGAGATTAAAATCCAACGGAATACTGAGAATCCCACATCATGGATGAATTTGGGTCAATGACGTGTTGTATGTTTATTAATTTGTTTATATTCATTCATTCATTCATTCTTTAAAAACTTGACTTGATGCAACTCTTCTATGAAACTTTAAATTCTGATAGTTCATTTTAATTTTTTTCCCCTATTGTAATACATTTTGTGATGAGCAGCAAATATTTAGAATGCTGATATAGAAAATGAGTCTCTGATTTTCAATTCTGATCTTCAGCAAGATGCCAGTTCCTGATAGATTTGCTGTCAATTTCCTGTTTGCAGAGATAACATTTTTTAGTTTTAATTAAGTTTGATCACTGACAGAAATAAACTGCACCCTCAGGCCAAACTGACGCTGCAGAACCAGTGGTAGTTTAATTTAGGAAGTGCCGTCCTCGAGAATAACCACGTTTTTAGCAATATCATCAACATACACTATTGTGACATCCCGACAGAGCAAATTTAATCACCAATGGGCCAATTATCCATGGCTTCATTTAAACACCACCACAGTTTAGCAAAGGTTATTGGTTTTGACTCCCAAACAGTCTGTCAGGTAATTGAATATTGAGCCGGTAGGTGCTGATTGCAGGAGGTCTGATTTGAAGTGAAACTCATTAAGATCAGTCCTAAGCTAGCAGCAACTGAGAACTTTTGATGTTAGTTACCTTATTAAAAAACAAAACTACGTTTTTTTTGTTTTTTTTTTTGTCTGAAGTCTGTTCTGGCTAAATTTATTTTAATTTAAAGAAACATTCTTGATACACTACAAATATGGCAATCTACATCTGATAAAGCTGAATTTCTGTTGCACTAGCAATGGTTTCTTTAAAATGAGAATATCTGACAGCGAGAATACTCCTAGTAATCCACATTTTGTCTGTCTATTTGTAAGTACTCCCCTCAAGTTCCTAAACACATGAAAGGTTTTTATTCATATGTTGGTTTATGATTCAAACAGTGTGATTTTTCTTCTGATTTGACATGCCCACGGGCCCTTTAGTGCGGTACAGCTTAGAATTTCATCTAAGAGTAATCACTTTACGATTAGCATACATTATGTGTTTTAATACTCCTAACCTTGGATAAACCAAGTGGCAGAAGATCAAGTGCTTTGGGCTTTTTCAGTGTGGGGTAAAAAAACATGGTAAGATTAAACATTTTCTAAGCACACCTACATTGTGGCTTAAGTTAATGGTATTCAACATAGGCGTGGGATTGAAAAATCACACTGAAAGTGTGTACAACAGGATCAGCCACAATAAAACAAATCATGGAAAATCAAGTATTTTATATATGATGCATAAAAAATATTTATTCGGCTTAAAATGTTTCACTGAAAGAAACCGTAAAGCCTGCTTCATAAGAGTATTCACAATTTCTGTTGAGATCACAAAACCACCCAAACACCCCTTACTAAAAAAAATAACCACTGTTTTAAAGTAGTACTACACTGTAAAAAACAATTTGTTGAGTCAACTTAGAATAATTTGTTACCTGTCTGCCTTAAAATTTTAGGTTCAGTCAACTCAAATAAAGTTTATTCAACTTGAGATGTTAAATTATACTAAGCGACAACTTAAATATTTGAGTTGAATCAACTTAAAATTTTAAGGCAGCTGAGTTACTTACCCATCTGTTAAGTTTAACAAACACAAATATCTAAATTTTTACTTAGTACAACTTAACATTTCAAGTTGAATAAACTTATTTGAGTTGACTGAACTTAAAATTTTAAGGCAGCAGGGTAACAAATTATTTTAAGTTGACTCAACAAATTGTGTTTTTTTGTTTTTTTACAGTGTACTGGACTCTATCTTCTAACACTCTTCTAAACTTTGCAAGTATATGTCAACTTATTCTACTAACCCTAATCCTAACCTAAAAGTCTGCTCTGAGTGTTAGTAGACATGTAGTTGCAAATTAATGAGAACTAGTTGGCATGTGTCACGCCCCTGGACTGTTTTGTATTGTTTTTTCCCTCATGTGCGCCCACATATGGTTGCTCCTGTTCCTGTCCTTGTTATCTCATTATTAGTTAATCACCATCACCTGTTTGTGTATCATTAGCTACCCTTTAATAGTTGTTTGAGTTCAATGCTTTGTGTACGGTCTGGTCAGTGAATATGTGTGTTCCTGGTCCCCTTTTGTGGATTTACCTGTGTGGACTATATTAAAGACTTTACATTGCATCTCATCGTCGTGTTGTGTCTTCCTCCTCATGTGTTGTGACAACATGTAGTTGCAAAGTTACTTATATTTAGAAGGATGTCTAAAGTGTACTATCAAAATAAAGCGTAACCGCGATTAATTACGTTAATTATAATAATGACGATATTAAAACCGAATGTAGGAATGTTTTTGACAGATTTAGGAAAAAAGTCAACAGCAGTCACTTTAAGATGGACTATGTGACCAAATTTGAGTCATTTTATATTACAATATGGATATTTTGCTGGAAATTCAACCTAGAAATGTTTTGTACATTTCCTGACTATTTATGATGAGAATTATGAGAAAGATTGCCAAATGTTTGTTTGTGCCACCATCAGTAATAGCCATATAATGTATTACCAATTATCTAATTTTAAAAGAGTGAATCTAGGTGTGCCAGAAATGGTTTTACTGGCATTTTTCAAAGGGCCCTGTTCACACGCGATCCCTAAAAGGTAATACATAAGTAATGTTCCAGAAAAGACTATGTATTTTAGCTGCTATTAAAAAGCTGGTAATGAACTGCAAAACGAGTTGATGTTTTAGTCCAAGCCATTTCTGAAATGCTTTTGGCATAGGCTGTAATCCACTAGCTGTGGATGAATCCACAGACAACTCTCATGCTGCTCAGTTTTGTTTATCTGTGCATTTCTGGGATTGCTTTCTAGAGGACCTTCTGGCCTAAGTTGATTGACAAATAAAATAATATTTTAATAAACATTTAAAATGTATCATGTATTGTAACCATGTCGCAAAAGTTTATTTCAACATATTTTCCTAATTCTTAAACATTTTGGCTCTTGTCCAGTTGAAGAAGAAGTGCAATTTTCTAGCTTCAGTTTATGGTACAAATAATATTTGTGGATTATTGCCTACTGTGACTTTATGAATAGTGGAAAATTTCAGAGTGAGGCTTGTCTTCAAAACTATAGTTTTTGCTGTCTATAGCACAATTAAATGAAGTTTAGTCTTATATATTTGTGAGATATAAATCTAGTAAAGCAATACATAATGACAGTATGTTTAGAAAATGTTCTGTCCAAAAATGATTCTAATGAAAACTCCAACAGCGGCCTACTGTTGCTATGGTTATCTGCCCAGGCAAACATTATTCATATTCACAAATGTCTGTTTACCACCCTGACTAACTTGTGATTACTTTTTTGATGGTTACTGAAACGTGTGTGGATATAAATGTAATACAGGTTCACTGATGTATGCCTGTTTGGAAATATATGCAAAATAGTCCATTGAAAAGAAGTCGTTAATTGCATATGGATGCGTGATTCTGTTTGGGAAAAACAAGTAAACTGAGAGTAATAGAAAACAAGAAGAAATAGAAAAATAATTAACAAAATATGCAAAGAGTAAAAATAATTATTTAAAAATTGCACACATATGCATTTGTTTCAGACTTATTGTTTTCTTGAATAGGAACAGAATCCAAATAGGCAACTAGTTATTTGTTAATAAAGGGGAAACTGATACAACAGTGTCTAGATTAAAGTCAAGGAGACTGGAAACGTTTAATTACTTTTTCAACATCATTAAATAAAAGTACATTACATTCATAGTGTTGGCAGGTCATCACTTTCACATACACTATTAATAAGAAGAATTACTCATGGAAAATATTTGGGCCTCATATAATTTACTTTTTGAACATTTTGTCCCTAGGAAAAAAATGTGGTGAAAATTCCTTCTATGTATTCATCACTTTGACAAGGCTTTTCCCATGTATGCCCATTTACAACAGCTCGTATCCATTTTTGTTATTACTGTGTTTCAAGCTATGACATTAATGATCTTGGATTATTCCTACATTGTCACTTAGTGATCAATATGTCCTGCATATTTGACAACTGCATAAAATGGTTTACCTGTTGGGAGAAATGTCAGAATTAAACACCACTGAGGCTTTTTACATCTCTGTGGGGGCAAGTCATTTTATGAACAGAACTATATTGGTAAAACCTTGTAGTAACTTTCATAAATGAGTCAATAACAAACATTATATAATGCCTAGTATGCATCAATTCAGTGCTTATTTGCATAAAATGTAACTTTTCTCAACTTTGTCAAGCCAGTGGACACGCCCACATTACATTTCTACAGCCACTCATGTGGCTAGATATAGCCAACTCGAAAGAAAATGAATGACATCCAGTTGCTTTGCCTCTGTAAGTCGCTGTCAGAGTGAATGGAGCATGAGGTGCTCAAACACACAAGGATGACACTAATTACACCATAAGGAGGAGGTAAACCGTTACCCTGGCAGGATAAAGGGGAGGAAGTTTCCACTGGGAGTGAGAATTCCTGGGAAAATACTTGTCCAATCAACTGCTTGATGGTGTAATTATGGCTGAGGGAAAGGAAAACTGCTGCTAGCAGCTTTAGATTTATTTCCTGAAATTGAATTTGACCCTAAACCCAGTATTATTGTTATTATTTTTGCACTGTGCAAGCAGTATTTCCTAAAGAGCTGTGCACTGTAACACTACCCTAAAATATAAATTTCCATAAGCCTTCCTCAGTGGAAATATTTCACAAAAAATCCTTTTTTGCCTGATTTGCATACATTGTTTACCTAAGTGTGAGGAAGTGTAATAATGAGTTGCTTGTGTGGAAACACCATGCTGTTATAAATTTTATACTTACTTGAAAGAATAAAAACTGAAATACTGCTAACTCTTAATGATCCCCTCTTAAGACCTCAATATTTTTTAAGGATGCGCTGATCCAATATTCATATCGGGTATCGGCTCCGATACTGCCATTCTTTGTCGGATCGGGTATCGGTCATGGAGGGTTGATCCAAATCCAAAAAAAATAAAATAATAATACATTTAAAGCTAAAAGAAAAGTGTGCTATTATCTAAATCAGAGAACCACTTTTCTAGGTACAATGGGATTTGACCACAATTCAGACAAAGCGATCTCCTGCATGTATAGATTTGATCCTTGCTGCTACGAGCAGTGTCAGGCTAGGTCAAGATTTCACAGTAAATCAAATTCAGAAAGGTCTTATTCAGGTCTTATGACAGCGCTTCAGTTCTGGCTCAAGAGTAGGGGATTTCAACAGCCCGTCAAAGTTCATAAGAGTTATGCACTGAAGACTTTGTACCCTTTATCTGTGGAAACAAAAGACCCCGGTTTCTGACCCAGGGTCCCAATCTTGGGGCATACTGCCATTACAAAACACTTAGGAAGGACTCACAGACTGGGGAGTGATTCTCGAAGCCCGGCCAGCCCATGGACCTTGATCGTTTTTGTAGTCCAGTATTATTAATACTATTTTAATAGCTGGGTAGTTTTTTAAAAGTGGGTTTAGAAGGCTGTTTAAATTATTTTATAAGAAAAAAAAAAATGCTGGATTTTGTTGCATTATGTCTTTTAATGATGATGATGATAATAATAATAATAATAATAAAACATATGGTAAAGTCTGTCCAGGCCTATTGCTTAAAAAGGCAAGTTTTTCAAACCTATGCGTATATTCTGCTTTGTGTTGAGAGAAAGGGAACACAATGCCATATTTCAAATGAATTTCCATTTTATGGCAGAATAAACAATAATATGTGCCAGGATTTTTCAGTATACCCAATAATGTGGCTTATGGGAATTTGTCTGATTTATAAAGCGGACTGCAAAAATTGACAAAAATGACCATGCATGAAATAGACAAGGTGATGATTTAAAAATAAAAAAAGTGACTTAGGCCAATAACCCACAGCTGGCACAATACCTTGAAGCTTGATCAAATCATTGGCTTTCTTTGTCTTTTCTGACATCAGTGTAGACCAGGGTCAGAAATTAACTTTTCCCTTAAGGGCCAATATTTGCCCTCTGGAATTGATTTTCAGGGGCCTTTTATTTATTTATTTATTTTTTTTATTTTTTATTTTTTTTGTAAGGGCCATTAAATGTATTTTTGTTTAATTTTATATCAAATACTAAAATGGACAATTGACAATGATTAATTAAATCTGAAATCAATGATTAACTCAATCTGAATTTTATAGGCACAATAAAATTGAAATAATAACGTTGTACAAAAGCTTACAACATCTGCAAAAGCTGTCTTTGCAGTGCAAAGGTGGAAAAAAAGCTGCATGGCATTTGTTTATTGCTGCTCAAAGATGACATGTACAGTTTCACAATGATATGATATCAAAGTAATTTTAATAATAGCCTACATAAGCTATACATTATGAAAAAAAAAAGGAGCTCATTACTGGGTAGGGCTACAATATATAAAAAAGTTGCTAATTATTAGCATTGATGCTGTAATAATGATTATTTATGTTGATAAATAGAATACATTTAAATTGTTTTTGTGTATGGGGAAACAGCATATCATACTCTTGTAGGCTACACAGAAAAGGCTTAGATCCATTTATGATTTAGTTAATGACTATTTTATCCATTAGAAAATCAAGATATTGATTTAGTTATGTCTTAGTTATCATTTATATAAAAATTTCCAATTTCCTGGTATATACATTGCAGAAGATCCATGGGAGTATAGATAAACGTAGACACATAATTTGACCTACTGCAGAATCTACAAAAAATAAAAATAAATAAATAAATAAATAAATAAATGCATCTTTTGAAAAATGCTGTCTTTTAGCATTGTTCATTATTATCACAATGTACATTATAATGCATTATTATCAATTTTTGTTGCTTTTGTCCCTGATAAACTACAACAGTATGTGGAAAAAAAAATTGTTTAATGAATTTATTCATTCAGTAGTTAGAGGTTCTTATTAATTTACATTTTTTTTACAACTTAAATAACAAAAAAAGTCCTTTACTATTCACATGCTATAAAGTTCAGCCCAGTTCCAGTGCATTCTGCCTTTTAAGGAACAATGTAACCTCTATATATGTATGCAGGCCTGGCAGTGGAGCCATATGATATTACATGTTCTTAAAATTGACCAAAAACCTATTTAGCCAGTAAGCATTCCTTTAAGGGAACCCTGAGTCATGTATTGCCACTCTCATTTCCACCCTGCAGCAATAAACTGAATGCTAATACTTTGCACTGCTTCTGAAATAACAGATATATGAGCAAGTAGCCAAAAAATCTAATTATGCAACTAAACAAGCTATTATCTACCATTATTGCTTGGCTTCTCACAGCAGGGGATTGCACAGCAGAACATGTATACAGTACAGCACAGTTATATCATAACACTGATTTCCTTTTTATTATTAAGCCTCAAGTGCATCCACATATGTTATTTGTTAGGGGACCGTCCGTGTCTCTGAATGTCTTCCAATCTTGCTGACGGCAGAAAATGTATTAGCTAATAGGCTAACCAAATGCCAACACTAATGAGGAATATGTGTACACAGCATTGAATTGGCACAACATCACAGAATTTTTAATGTGGCACACATTTTAATGCATCCCATCTCATATGACTCAAAAATTATTTGTTCTGTCATAAAAATGCCATTATTATAAAATGTTGCCTGCCATTTGGTTTAACTAATTCTGTGAAATTCAGGAATTTTTAAGTGTGTTTTAAGCATCCAAATGTTTTTTGGGGACATGCATCTAAAAGCATTTTGTGTGTTATTATAGTGCAATGCTATCATTGTAATAACTTCAATTTTTGATCCTGCAATGGTCAAATGGTAAATAGAGTTGCAGAGTTTAATGTTTTAAATATGAACTGAATTAGAGGCAATTACAAAATCTTCTTTCTGAATAATTTCAGTGCAGCTGCAAAATGCGGTTTAATGAGGATCATCTGCATCAAAACTCATCATACTGTATCCTCAGCAGAGTCTGAAAAGCTTCTTTTATATTAAGCAATACTGTATGATCAAAGGACCTTTATGTTTCATGCTGCTACAGCCACACTGAGCAGAAGATGAAAGATGAAATCTGAGCTGAGTTAAAGGAGAAATCCACTTCCAAAACAAAGATTTACATATAATGTACTCACCCCCTTGTCATCCAAGATGTTCATGTCTTTCTTTCTTCAGCCGTAAAGAAATTATGTTTTTTGAGGAAAACAATCGGTCAGTTATTTTAATAAAAATAATACAATTTATATACTTTTTAATGCAAAACAGTCGTCTTGTCTTATTCTGCCTGGACTGTTTTTGTTCCGGTTCATGACAGTTAGGGTATGTTGAAAAACTCCCATCTCATGTTCTCCCTCAACTTCAAAATTGTCCTATATCGCTGTTTTACCTTTTTTGTTAAGGGTGTTTGATCTTCTTTGCATGTTCACTTTGCAAAGACTGGGTCGGTACTTCTGCAGCGATGTAGGATGATTTTGAAATGATTTTTGAAGTTGAGGGAGAAAATACGATTGGAGTTTTTCGACATACCCTAACTGTCTTGAGTCAGAATACACAGAGTTCAGGGAGAGAAAGGCAAGACGAGCGTCTGAGATTAAAAAGTATTTAAATTGTATTTATTTATTTGTTTTTAATAAAAATAAATGATCGTTTCGCTAGATTGTTTCGCCCTTCCTCCTTGTCTGGGATCGTTTACAACCACATTTGGCCGCATTTAAACTGCCCTTTGAAAGTTCAAAATCGGGGCACCATATCAGTCCATTATAAGGAGAAAAATCCTAAAATGTTTTCCTCAAAAAACATCATTTCTTTGCGACTGAAGAAAGAAAGACATGAACATCTTGGATGACAAGGGGGTGAGTACATTATATGTGAATCCTTGTTTTGGAAGTGGACTTCTCCTTTAATATTTCTCTTCTACAACCTCTGTTATCAGTGCAACAAAATAAACAAAATTAAATACACTGCCATTTGGTAAACAATATTTTCTATTAACTGCCAGGTGTTAATGTTTTTTGATTCCAAAATGTGAATCTTTCAGAATATTTAAGTTGTAATGCAGTAAACTCCAAATGTGCAGCAAATTAGGGCAAAAAATATTACTTTACAATATCTGTTTTATTGTACTCTTTTTTAAAATTTGTTCATTTTGGACACTGGCTGAACTTTTATAAGCACTAAACATAATTATAGTACATATCAGTAAAAGCTAATAAGCTTGCAATGATTTTCTTATGTGTTGCATAATAAACAGTTTACTCTCCTACTGTTAATTTAAAAAGTAAATGTAGTAATTGGGTGCGTATAGTTAGTCGAACATTGCAGCATGCCCCTGTGGAGTGGTAAAGCCAGTGTTATTCTCTATAGAGCTCCTCTGATCATTTTTATTGCACTGGCTGATTGGGATGAACTCCAGATGTGTCCTTTGCCCTTTTGTGTCACGGTGGAGCTAATTGTTAGTGTTTTCTATTTCTCTTTGAGTTGCAAATTTCCCTGAAGTACCGTTGTCTGTGTGAAACCACTAATTACCTCTTGTAATTAGACATAAATTATGGTGCGTAACACTGTCACATTGTACTTCAGTGGTGTGAACCTAGTATGTTTAAGAGGGCGAGAGATGCAGATTTATCAGTGGAAAGGACTGTTTTAATTAAATGGATTAGGCTAATTCATGTTAATTAGAGTGCCACAACAAACAAATGGTAATTAACACACGGTGACATCAGAAAAGTGCTCCATTCAATAGAGAAAAGTTCAAATAAACAAAGATTTTACATTGGTAATACTATAACTAGTTAGTAAAAGCTATGATAATTCATTTAAATTTTAAACCTTTAGGAAACAAGTTTTTGTGGTAATTACAATAATTATATCATGCCTGCCTTCATGTCCATTTGCATTATGTAATTAACTGCTTTTTTCCAGTCTAATTTTAAGTGTTATAGTGCATAATTGAAAAATTATTTGCTTTCTTAACATTTTTGGCCACACATCTCTATGGAATTCTCTTTTACAACAACATTAAGATTACTTGTAAGTAATCAAGTTGTACAATTCAATTAATATAATATATATATAATAATAATATAATAACTGGGTATTCATTTTTGTTTAACGAATTAATGATTTAATCATAAATTAATCATTTGAAATGAGTTTTAAAAAAGAAACAGTACTTTTAATTGTCAATAGGTGGCAGCAAGTCAATGTATGAGTACTGAGTACTGTGTACTGAGTGTGTCATTCAGTCATTCTTTCAACAGTTTAACTGGCTGATTCATTCAGATACTCCACTTTGTGTTGCTCCAAAAGGCACAACTGTTAAAGGGGTCATCGGATGCAAAGTTCACTTTTACATGTTGTTTGAACATTAATGTGTGTTGGCAGTGTATGTACAAATCTACCCTATAATGATAAAAATCCATGCAGTAGTTTTTAATTAATCTGTAAAAATAAAAATTCTCAGATGCCTGTCGGTGTGGCGTCACACCAACAGAGGCCGCTCCCACAATAGTTGATTAACATGAGCGTCTTACCTTAGACCCGCCTTAAATCAGCTGTAACAGTCCAACCTCCATTGTTTCGATGCCGGAGCAGGGATGTAAGTTAGACAAGAATATCTCTGATTGAGCGATTAAGGTGTTGTGTTGCTTGATGCAATAATGAACGAAGTGGTCGTCATTTACTCCCGACATCTGAGCCGCTGAAGATGCAGTGGATTACATTTGTTTGTGAAAGGAATGTGCCTCCCGATCTACATATATCCGTCTATGTTCGCACAAACCATTCGTGCTCCAGCTTCACTTACAACAGAAGTGAGTATAAGGTTTTTTTTATGAATCTTTGCGATCGCCTTTCCTAATAACGTGCTAATTAGCAAGTTTAGTGGCTAAATGGGGCTAAATTAAAAGCTCGTCACACCACAGAGAGAAGAGAGGGGCGGGGCAAGCAGAGCTCATTAACATTTAAAGCAACTTCGACCAGAACAGGATAATTTTTGCAGAGCTGATTTTGTTGTTTTACACTACCATTGAGAATTTTTAACCAAAGTATATTATAGACTTTTCATTAAGACCCTAAAGAATCATATCAACTTGGGCTCCCTTATTGGAAAATGGCCATCCGATGACCCCTTTAAGGGTTTGTTTAGAACTATTTTAGTTTGTAAAAACTGAGCACAAGAGACAATATTGTGTCTAAAATAATAGATTAATTGCCATAACAATAATGTTGCAATGCAAAATATTATCTCAGGTTATCTCAGTGTTGCAGGTAATGCATTACAAGTAACGTGAGTTATGCAATCAGATTACTTTTTTAAGTAACTAGTAAAGTAATGCATTACTTTTAAATTTACAAGAAAATATCTGTTACTTTTTCAAACAAGTAATGCAAATTACTTTGTTTTTCCATTTTTTTCCACTGACATCTTTCCTGTGAGTGAGGTGCAGAAGCACTTTTGTCAGCTGGACTTCTTAATTTCACTTTTGGTATGAAAGGGCCTTTACAATTGCCAGAAACTGAATTGAATTGAAATACAACTTTAAAAATTTAAAAAAAGTGAAAAAAAAAAAAACAGCTCAAGAGACGAAAACAAAAGGCATTACTTTCTATAGAAAGTAACTAAGTAACACAATTAGTTACTTTTGTATGGAGTAAAGCAATAATGTAATGCATTAAAGGGGTCATCGGATGCTAAGTACACTTTTACATGTTTTTTGAACATTAATATGTGTTGGCAGTGTATGTACACATCTACCCTATAATGATAAAAATTCATGCAGTGGTTTTTAATTAATCTGTAAAAATAATTCTCAGATGCCTGTCGTTGTGGCGTCACACCGACAGAGGCCACTCCCACGATAGTTGATTGACATGATCGTCTGTCATTAGTCCTATCAGACAAAATTGAACTACCCAAGGAAAAAACACACAAGCAATATTATGTTAACAATACTTTTTTTATTTGTTAAAATATTTTTCTTTTTTGGTTTGTGTGTGCGTGTCTGTCTGTCGTCTGTCGTGTGTTCCAGATGTTGGGTGTTATCCAGGTCTGATTCCACCCGTTGTTCAAAACCTAAAAAATATAAATGAACAAAAATCAGCAATGGTTTTAAACCTTAACTTCATTTTCACATAATGACATAATATTCTATAAAACTGAATCAACT
Source organism: Cirrhinus mrigala (assembly GCA_036247105.1). Classification (NCBI taxonomy): domain Eukaryota; kingdom Metazoa; phylum Chordata; class Actinopteri; order Cypriniformes; family Cyprinidae; genus Cirrhinus; species Cirrhinus mrigala. The sequence goes on along the minus strand of CM070027.1, from coordinate 202,452 downwards.
GACTACTCATTATCTGCGCGAATGCGGCCTGCGTAAAATTTCCCGATTGATAGCCTACCTCTTATGATTTTTAGGCCATTGTTCCTTTTCTATGTGCGTTTATCGAAACTTCACACAAAAGCGCCAGCATGCATATCACTGTTTGTTCATGTAGTGTTGAAATTTCAATTACTAAACTTATGCCTTATTATTTAACAATAACAATAATGGCATTATATAAAAGCATTATATATATATATATATATATATATTTTTTTTTTTTTTTTAACTGACTCGAAGCACACACAGATCGCTTAGACAACACACAGAAATACAATGTTTCAAAATATCTGACTTGGCGTGTAACGTACCCTGAATGATGCCTGCGAACGTCCCCTGGACGTTTTCGTGTGGGGGTCTTTAGACGTTAAAAGGACGTCAAAGGGGACGTTCACAGCACCTCTAGGAAACGCAAATAATTACTGCAAATTTAACCAAAAACTCAATGTAACTCAAAAACTCAAACTTATTACTCACGTAATAAGTAAATTAACAGATGAACAGATCAAAATAATAATATTTGCCAGATTGCATGCTGTGATATGTCTCAGTAGAATTTTGGTACTGCAGACTCAGACTTACTGGAGACACACAATTTCTTTTTATGATTTTTTTACAATTTTTTTTATTTTTATTTTATTATTATTATTATTTTTTTTTTACAATTTCAGCTGATGGTGTTTTTATGTTTGTTTGTACCGATGGAGAATGTTACAAAGCGGACCAAATGCTGACCTAATAAGACATTCGCAACGTCTGTTTGCTAGGATGACAATTCTTCCCGTTGTCCTCTAACATAAAACAACAAAATGAACTCATTCAGTAGTAGTATGATTTTATATGTCTACCATCATTTATCTATTGAAAAAGATTTGTAAATACTGCTGACAATTTGGATTTAGACCATGCGGTCTGAAATTTAGCGCACATATGAAGATATCTGTACCAAATGGGCTTTTTTGCCGCATGTGCGTCTCAGTGTGTGTTTTTACCATATGGAAATTCAATATTTAAGTTAAATATCTGTCAATATTATATACCTTTAATCGTTCCAACTTTACATGCTAACGTTAGCTTCGAAAGTGTTTAGGCTTATGGCCAGCAGCCGTACACGACGGAATGCGCCTCCCGATCTACATATATCCGTCTATGTTCGTGCAAATCATTCGTGATCCAGCTTCACTAACAGCAGAAGTGAGTATAAGGTTTTTTTTTTTATGAATCTTTGCGATCGTCTTTCCTAATAATGTGCTAGTTAGCAAGTTTAGCGGCTAAATGCGGCTAAATGCATCTAAAGTAATCAGGCTCGTCTCTCCACAGAGAGAAGAGAGGGGCGGGGCAAGCAGAGCTCATTTGCATTTAAAGCAGCCTCAACCAGAATGAGATGATTTTTGCAGAGTTGATTTTGGCAAGGTAAAAAGGGTGTTGTTTTACACTACCATTGAGAATTTTTAACCAAAATATATTATAGACTTTTCATTAAGACCCTAAAGAATCATATCAACTTGTGGAAAAATGGGCATCCGATGACCCCTTTAAGTAACTTTCCCCAACACTGAGGTTATGTATATACCTTTGTTTCCTGAAATTAGTAACGCCTTCAGTGCGTGCTAGTGTCAAAAACACTTTAAAATGTCAATTTGAATGGTCAATGTGAGTTCATGTGACATAGTGTGGCAAATCAGCAAGATTATAAAATGGAACCAACATCATGAAAGATTTTAATTATCTAAAGGAAGATGGGCAGGTATGAAGTATGGCATTCCACCACAACTTCAAAAGAGTTTTGGGTGGACGCCACACTCCGGCAGCAATACGGATTTAATGAAACAGCCCCTTTCTGATATTGTCCTTGTTCATTGTCCCATCAAATATTAACCACAGATGCCACTGTGCAGTGATCATACCAGCTTATGTGATGGCCGACAGATGCAAGTCATCTGCTTGGTGGCACGTTTTCTTTTTCACTATATATACAAACAACTCGGGATCTGTCTGCACACAGCTGGAGAAAGAGAGAGAAATGGGAACGCCCATCTGTTCACAAATAATTTTCACAAATACAAACAGACAAGTTTATGCAAAATGGATTTTATTCAAAACGTATTTCTTACTTTGATAAGTGCACCAGAACGCTTATTTTTATTAGAAGTAGATTTGGGGCTCTCATATGAGTCATAGTTAAAATCAGGTCACTTACAGTAGCACTACTCCACTGGTTGTCACAAAAGCCTTTAATACAATCTCAATTTTCTTACTTTGTCAGGAGAACTAGCTCTTGTGGGATATACAGAAGCTTTAGACTCAGAATTTGTGACTTTGAATAAAACAAGTAGACAAATTAGTATTGAATAAATCATTTCTTGATAGTCTTAATAATACACAGCTGGCTGAGAGAATGGATCAGAGGTACTGGTGGTGATTAGCTCATCTGCTGAAGAAAAATTTTACTCATTTTCCTTCACCTGTTCAGCCTGTAACTGTTATTCTCGACCCCGGTGTCACAGATGTACAAATTGGCTCTTGATGGAACCAATGAAATTACTCAATGATTTATTAAGAACTCCTTTGTGAGATCTTAATTTGAGAACTGAGCCATTTGTGCGAAGGCTCATTTTATAGACTTCCAATCTTTTTAATATTCAACTACAAAAGAGCGCAGCAGTAGGGGAACAGAAGGTAAAACCCCATCATTTTCTCAGTAGAAGTACCCTTTATGACCTGGCCTAACATGAGCAAAGAATAGAATAGTTCAGCCAAAAATGAAAATTCTGTCATCATTTACTCACCTTCACATTGATTCAGTTTCATACGTTTCCTTTTATTCTGCAAAGCACAAAATAATATATTTGAAGCAATCTGTTTTTATGTTCATAAAGTAATAATTAATTGAATTCAAATATGTGACCCTGGACCACAAAACCAGTCATAAGGGTCAAAATTTAGATTCATACATCTGAAATGAATGAATGGCCGAGATACAGCCGAGATACGACTATTTGAAATGTGGAATCTGGGGGTGCAAAAAAAATCTAAATATTGAGAAAATCACCTTTAAAGTTGTCCAAACAAAGTTCTTAGCAATATATATGACTAATCAAAAATTGAGTTTTGATATATTACAGTAGGAAATTGGAACATGATCTTTACTTAATATCCTGATGATTTTTGGCATAAAAGAAAAATCTATAATTTTGTATAACAATGTATTGTTGGCTGCAAATATAACCGCGTAACTTAAAGGAGAAGTCTATTCCAAAACATAGATTCACATATAATGTACTCAGCCCCTTGTCTTCCAAGATGTTCATGCCTTTCTTTCTTCAGTCGTAAAGAAATTATGTTTTTTGAGGAGAACATTCAGCATTTTTCTCCATATAATGAACCGCTATGGTGCCCTGATTTTGAACTTCCAAAATGCAGTTTAAATGCAGCTTCAAACAATCATAAATGCGGTTGTAAACGATCCCAGCCGAGGAAGAAGGGCCTTATCTAGCGAAACGATCAGTTATTTTCATACAAATAATACAATTTATATACTTTTTAATATCAAACGTTCGTCTTGTCTTACTCTGATTGAACTGTTTCTTTTTTTCCGGTTCATGAAAGTTAGGGTATATTGAAAAACTCCCATCTCATGTTCTCCCTCAACTTCAAAATCGTCCTATATTGCTGTTTTACCATTTTTGTTAAGGGTGTTTGATCTTCTTTGCATGTTTACTTTGCAAAGACTGTGTCAGTACTTCTGCAGCCATGTAGGATGATTTTGTAATGACTTTTGAAGTTGAGGGAGAAAATACGATTGAAGTTTTTTGACATACCCTAACTGTCTTGAGCCAGAATACACAGAGTTTCAAAGTATTTCATTTTTTTTTTTAATGAAAATAACCAATCATTTCGCTAGATAAGACCCTTCTTCATCGGCTGGGATCATTTACAACCACATTTTGGATTGTTTGAAGCCGCATTTAAACTGCATTTTGGAAGTTCAAAATCAGGGCACCATAGTGGTTCATTATATGGAGAAAAATCCTGAAATGTTTTCCTGAAAAAACACAATTTCTTTACGACTGAAGAAAGAAAGACATGAACATCTTGGATGACAAGGGGGTGAGTACATTATATGTGAATCTTTGTTTTGGAAGTGGCTATATTCTTCTGTAAAACTCCAAAACCAAAATTTACCGGTTAAAGTCTACACTAAAGACAGATCCACCTGTCTGCAAACCTTTAAAGCCGAAAACTCTTTCCAGTCAGCGTAGGTTTTTATCTCTGATCTTTGTTACCACATAAGCCGACACATTAACACCATGCCAGCACTGGAGTGCTACTGGTAAGCTTCCATCTCTTTTCAATCTGGAGCTCTCACTAGTGCAATAATCATAAGCCACACCGGCTTCTAACACTCCAAATCCGCCCGCCTAGCTGGCATGAACTGAAGTGCTGCTTGGTGGGATGCTAATTGCCATTTCCTCATCTCAAGCTTCTTGATTGCACTCCGGCTGTTAAGGATGACGACCTCCTGTACAGGAAAGGCATCGACACATCCAGCTGGAGCGCAAAGCTCTCCGCCCCGTACAAATACTGCTGATGTGAAAATCAAGTTCTGTCAGTGGTGTGCTGAGAAGAAGACACATATGTTTTGAATCATATGGCATAAGGCAGTTCTCAGATAAAACAATGCAAAAATGACCCATATTATTTAATCAAAAAGACCTGTATTAATGAACAATACCAATACGCTTAACTTAACGTCAAACGAGCGCAGGAAATGTAGGGGAGAGTAGGGTAAGCTGATTAATTCAATTAAAAAATCTAAAGTAATTTCAGGATGTTTCCTATCATTATAAATTATCAGAATGTATCTATGACAACGGGTTATGAAATTATGTCTTCTTAAAAAAAAAAAATGTGTTCCTGTGGCTCAATTTGCCCCAGGTTAGGGGTAAGTTGAACCATCTGGGTGAAAACTGAGCATCTGACTGAATCTGATTCAAACCCGAGTGCAATTTTAAAGATAATTTACCTCTTTCAAAACTAACTTAATAATCGAATTTCATTTTACAAACAGTCATATTTCTTTTTTTTTTTTAAGCTAACTTAAACAAAATAAAAATAATCAAATGAAGTTTAATTTTCAGTCTTTAAATGTTTGCATTTCTGAAACAATATGTTGAACACCAAAGTTTTTAGCCTTCCCAAAAACAGACTAAACAGAGGGTTTGTTGAGTAAAATTAAATAAAAACTGAATTAGAATGAATAATAAATGGAAAACATTTCAGGATTTTTCTCCATATAATGGACTGATATGGTGCCCCGAATTTGAACTTCCAAAATGCAGTTTAAATGCGGCTTCAAACGATCCCATATGCGGTTGTAAATGATCCCAGCCGAGGAAGAAGGGTCTTATCTAGTGAAACGATCGGTTATTTTCATAAAAATAATACAATTTATATACTTTTTAATGTCAAACGCTCGTCTTGTCTTGGTCTCCCTGAACTCTGTGTATTCTGGCTCAAGACAGTTAGGGTATGTCGAAAATCATATTTTCTCCCTCAACTTCAAAATCGTCCTATATCACTGTTTTACCTTTTCTGTTAAGGGTGTTTGATCTTCTTTGCATGTTCACTTTGTAAAGACTGGGTCTGTACTTCTGCAGCGATGTAGGATGATTTTGAAATGATATTTCAAGTTGAGGGAGAAAATACAATTTTCGACATACAGTAACTGTCTTGAGCCAGTCTTGAGCCTATCTTGAGTTCAGGGAGAGGAAGACAAGATGAGCGTTCAAACTCAGGGCACCATACCAGTCCATTATATGGAGAAAAATCCTGAAATGTTTTCCTGAAAAAAACACAATTTCTTTACGACTGAAGAAAGAAAGACATGAACATCCTGAATGACAAAGGGGTGAGAACATTATCTGTAAATTGTTGTTCTGGAAGTGGACTTCTCCTTTAACTTCAGTGCCTTATGGTGGGGTAAGTTAAAGTTAAAGTGTTGGCTCAACTTACCCCACAGCATTTGGCTCACTTTGCCCCATAGCTGGCATTTTTGGGGGAAAAAAAAATAGGTAGCTCACCAATTCAGGCTAATATTTAGCTAAATGATTTGCATGGTTTTATATGTTGCTTAATCACCTATATGTACCATAAATATTTTTAGACCTGGATAAATCTGCTGCAACAGCCATTACATCTGTTATGCTAAAATTTTACTTTGACAAGCTTTCAGCAGTCATACTGTTCATAGCACGTGTGCTTTAATTGCAAACACAAATGCAGTGGCACGGGCTGTAGAGCGTATCATTTCATAGTAAAACGCGAATTAAATCTGCATGTCAGATCCACATCTCATTCATCAGCAGCAGCTCTTAAAGTAGCAGCAGCCAAATAAGCTAATAACTCATCTTCCGTGATGTGTATTAATCAAAGAACAAAATAAAAAAAGAGGAAATGTTGTGACAGAGATCACAGTACCTACAAATTCTTTAAACTGACAACAGACAAATAGAACCACCTGGATAAAAAGTGGATTTTTGTGAAAATCCATTTAAAATATCTTAAGCAAAAAGAGTGGATAAAATTGCACTCTGTAGCAGATTATGGTGCTGAAAGATTAAAATGATGCCCTGACAGGTCCTCAGTAATCTAATGAAAGTTAAGAGTCATTTCAGCAACAGCCCAGCGTTAATCCAATATACATGCAAAGCTGTTGTGAAATGTCGACTTTGTTAGCAGGAGCTCTGGGCTACAGGCACACAAAATCCATTTAGAAGCAATGCAAAACTATGCCTATTTTTGTCTTAAAATTTGTTGCTTACAAAGTCAAGAAATCAAATCTGACTCCATTTATCATAAGCAGAATATCAGTTTTCATAATCTTTCATCCCAGTGTAAAGTACCTCACTAAGGAGGTGCAGGCTATTGGGGCCAAATCTGACTTTATCTGCAACTAATTAACAATCATAATTCAATCAGTTCCACTTGATAAAATCATGTTTTACCACATGTGTTTTGAACACAGTTTTTGTTTCAAATGATTCAGTGCTATACTGAGTTCTTAAAAATTCTTAAGAGCTCATGAGCTGGTGATTTTCAAGATGAAGGTAAAACCACCCACAGAACAATATACTTGAAGTGTCAAATTTACATGAAATAAAGGTACTGCCACAGCAATTTTAGGCCGATTTTAGCTCACATTCAAAGGGGTGTGCTCCTCCTCTGCTGGGTTGTCAATTTTTCACAGCCTCCACGTGGGAACCGGTGGCAGAAGTAGGTCAACAGCGCCTCAACCTAACTACCCAGCACAGCCTGCACAGAAAGCTCTCGAATGAACTGTAACAATAGCTTGTTCTCAAACGCAGCCTTACGAATTATAATAGAAATAACTGAACTCTAGTCAAAATGCATTATTCTAGAATTCAGATAATTTCAGGAATCTAGAGAAATTATTCTCTTATATTTAACTGAATTAACAAGTCTGTAAACTGTTATAACATTCTTAGGAATCTTGCCCTGTAGACACAGATCAAATCTGTCAGTTAATGGAGTTTTATCCACTGGAAATATATAAATAACTCCAAAATCATAACTTCAATAAATTTTGGATCAAACTTAATCTGTCTGAGAGGCAACCCCGCTGAGTTATCCAATTTCACAATCTGTAGCCACTTGGAATTGAAACTGAGATGATATTCTTGGTGAAGTGTGTCATTTCTGCACCACTAGGATCACAAAATGGAATTGCAAAAAAATAATTGTTTTGTGTCAGCCTGGTTGGGATGCTCAAACAAATAGAGCAATGTTTTCATAGCACCACAGAGGGGAATGTTTAAACAGGGATAGCAGAAAGTAAAAGTAGTTTTAAAACAGCAAAATCACATACCATTAAATAAATAGTTTCATTAGTTTGCTGAGGATGACTCACAGGCACAGTATTTCATTCTTTATCACTAGAGGGCGCATATGCAAAAGAAACAAAGACGTAGTTTGACGACGTCATAATTTAAGTGTGGAATCATGCGAGTTGTCGTCTGCAACGGCGATGCAATCCGGAAGGACTCGGCAGACATGTTGATGGATGTGCTAATGTATTAAAGATTTATTAACATCACTGTAGTATGAAGCAGGGTAGGGCTAAAAGCCATGGAAGCGAAATGAGGCAGCTGGAGCGATTTCTAATTAGAGATGAGTGCGACACATGGGTCGAATGCAATGGAACTTTTATTAGTCGACACACTTGACAGCTTCCACTCCTTACGGTCATGCTTATGTGGGATAAAGCAACACTGTTTTATCATACTAGATACGTTTGAGTGTGTTGAAAGTTTTTTTTTTTTTTTTTTTTTTTTTTTTTTCTAAAGCTTGGTAAAAACATGGTACTCTTTAGAGTTCATAAATAAATAAATAAATCTTTGTAAATATTTGAATTTCTTTTTCCCCACTGACTAAACACCTTCTGGCTTTACCTCCTACAGTAGCCACGCCCCAAACTCTCGCTATTGGCTGCACGGAGGTATCCAAATGCATAGATTGATAGGCAAGTAGGTCATCCTATCGTTGTCCAATCATTGCACAGACCACTGTAATTATTGTATTATTGTTATTAGGCTGTGAAGAGACTTACAACCAGGTGTATCCCAAAAGCATCATTAGCTATGGTCGCAAGTTCCATTGAACCCTTTTGGTAATGATGGAACTTGCGATCGTATTTGCTTTTGGGAAATGAAACACACACCAGTATTTTAGGATTTTAGTTACTAAACAAAGACTATTTGATTTGTAGCATTCTTCAGTGTCTTCACTGTCTGGTTTCAGTTTATTCATGTCTAGAACAGCAAAGGCAGTATCATTTGGGGGAAGTGCAGTTAGACTAACAAACATAATCTATGTGCCTTTGTCTTTAGCACACTTGTTTTGCTTGCTTTTTGAAAATGTCTTTGCCCTCTTCCTTTTGAACCACTTCAAAAGGTGGTTAATAAAATGATTATCCGTATAAAGATTTATTCTAAGACAGAAAGGTGAGTTGAATCACTTATAAGGCCTTTCTAAATTAATTTCAGTATGTTTAATTTTTGGCTTCTACATGAAAAGAAGAAGAAGAAGAAGAAGAAGAAGAAGAAGAAGAAGAAGAAAAACATTTCCATCATAATTATGTCTAAATGACAGAGGAGCTCAGAGAAATGACAGATGATGTAGAAATTAACTTTTATGTTTGGCATTTAAAGGCAGAAAGCTACACCTAAAATTGCTTTCAGCCTCTTTTTAAGTCTATTCACTGATAGTGAAAAAAAAAAAAAAAAACTCCTTTTCTCACAATAATTAAATAAATCAATAGCTACTTTCAAATCAGAAGAATATTTTTTTTCACCAACATATCAGTGGAGCTTAACAGCAGCACTTGAAAACAATAGCCAATCAAAATCTTCAATCGTCAAAATTTTGAACAAAAATATGTAGTCTAACAATGTATTATGACTGTCGTGATTAAAATGAAATGTGAAAATGAATGAAAAGTGTCAATTTGCGGAATTACATATTGATCAGATTGATGTTACATCAGATTGATGTTACGTTTTGTGCAGCGTTGAGCTTTATAGCCAATCAGATGCGTTTCTGTTGAACTTGTGGAATGCATTGGCCAATCAGAGGCACTTAGATTAGTCAGTGCTGAAAACACTGGAGCTGTTGATGAGTGCACATGCACGCTAATTCCCTCATCATAAACAATACAGTGCAAGCACAATGTAAATAAAAGATTAACTTTGTAGCTTCAGTGATTATAATGGGAGTTTTTGCATAACTTGTGCTAGACTATAGACTAACGTTATGGACTGACATGTTTGCTTGTGAAGCCAGAATGTGACAGGCCCAAAACGAAAAACAAAACGTTTATTATTGTTTTCTATATCGATATTAATAATCATTATTACAAAATAAAGAGCAATAATGGTTTTTGTACAATAATGATTATATTGCAGCCTTATGAGCTCCTGTTTTTTTACATGCATAACTAAGATACAATTTTAAACAGTCTATTGTTATTGAAAACAGTTTCAAATGTTGATTAAAGTAATCGGATAAATTTAAGCATTTGACATTAAAGACAACATATGATTTTTATAATAATAAGGTGATTTAAAAAAATTGCCCTCACAAATGTAAAAAAAAAAAAAAAATCCACATATTCCTTATTGGAAAAGTTCATTTCTGACCCTTTTTCAGCCCTATAATGTTTTTGTTTTTTGGTGAAACAAATTCAGATGTTAGAAAGAATGTTTTCTCTTTTTTATATTTGATAAAACTGAATGCATTTTAGTACCTCTAACTAGACATTTTACTTTGAAGTATCATGAAACATGCAAGAAGCTAGGTAATATCATAATTTTTGCAGAAATGTGGCCATAGGCATGTTTTTCCAATAAATTTGGGTTGGGAATACCAGTGTGAAACAGACTCATACCGCATGGTGCTTTTGTGTGTGTTCTTTTTATTTTTCTGCAGCTCTAGAGTAATTAGTCACATGGTATTTGTGGGTCAGGAGACAGCTCGACATGTCACATATGCAAAAATCCAACTATGATTATAAACTGTCTAGCATAATAAGATGTTCCTCATTCATTACAGTTTTTCAGAATGTATTTAGCATCGATAATATATAATTCTGTTGTGATCCACAGTTGAACTAAAATACATTAACACGAGATTTAATTTTTTAATTCCAACCAGGAATGGGTAAAATATTCACCCTCATTCATTTATCACTTTAAATATGGGGTAAATAATCTGTGTGTATTTCAAATTCATAATGCCTACTGCTTAATTTCACAATAAATTTTCCTGATTTTGGCCTGCTTTTAGCATCTGACTATTTTTTTTTTTATTTTTTATTTTTTTTACATTTCTTGAAAGATAAGGCCTGATGAAGGTTAAAGAAAGACTATCAAAGCGTTTGACCTTCCCTGGAGTATCATGAAGTCCCCTGCAACAAACTACTAAGATCAGACATCAGGGTCAATTGTCAGGTCAAGAAGCAAGCTATAATTCTGAAAGAGATGCAGAGCTGTCCAGAGAGCCGTAGGAACTGCTCAGACATCAATAATTTCTTCAACACTTGACATTCGGCCTCTTCGGGAGAGTAGCTAAGAGAGCTATAGAGAAACATGCAGAGAATCTGAAAGCATTTTAAGGGGCGAATTTACATTAAAGGGACAATTAATTCCCTAAAATGAAAAAAGAGTGGCCAGGGTATTATTTACAAAGTCACAGAAGAGGAGCAGTGTCCAAATGTCCAAAATCCCCAAGTAGGTCCAGTGCGTAGATCCAAAAAACATGGAGCTAGCAAACAATTAAGATCCGCACACAGTTATACACCAGTGGCACTGAGGAAGAGCTTTGTCTCAAAATCATTTTGCACCTTTGCACATTTATTGCACTTTCTGCACGTATTTTTATGACTTCTGATGCAGCATTTAAAAAAGATTTTTGGAAATGGTATAAGCCTGGCGTATAACCAGGGCTTGAATTGAGGGTGTATGCTGGCATCCCCCTTGTTGAAAAAAATGACAAAAAGCGTAAAACCACCATCCCCCCTTACCATCCCCATTAGATTAATAATGCTGTGTATTATATAAACCTTACTGTGCAAATTAAATTTTAATATTCTCTACATACAATAATTTATAAACTAAATAATGGCGATTGGCCAGTCAGAGCTCAGTATTAACATGCTGCATGCGAGCTCATGCATGTTTTGTAATTTTTCGCGCAAAAATTTTCAAGCGCAACTTCTGACGTTCTTTAAAAAGAAGACTACATAATAAGGTATTATATTTCCTTGATTCGAGTATAAAGAAATTCCCCTTGACATACCATTATTGCACTGTACTATGTGTGACTGTGAGGACGAGGGATGCGTTCCATTCAGAAATAATCACCCGCTCTAATTCACATTAGCTGGCATTATCATGTCAGTGACTTTGCAAAAAAAAAAAAAAAAAAAAAAAAAAAAAAAACTCGTCTTGAGAGTCCAAAAGCTTTAATTGCATGAAGCCTATTAGAATGCAGTATTTCCTCTATAATTCAAATAATGAAAGGAAAAATATCCCTGTGTGAGGTTTTTTTTCTTTCTTTTCTTTATATGATGTAATATCACACAAAAATCAGCACGTGTGTGGGATCGCAAATGTTAAATAAATTTTATAATTAATTAATTTAATTTAATTTTTTTTAGCAGTTCAACAGACAAAAAGTTAAATGAGTGAGTTACCTTTTACAAACATTTTGTCTTTCTTTCCGTTTTGCAAATGAAATAGTTCAAAACAAAGCCGGAGCAGAGCTGTTGTGACTCTGATATAACACTGCGGTGTATCTTTACTGAATTAATCTGTTTTTTTAATAAATCCAGTGAACCAAATATTCAATGATCCATTCATAAAAACAGTCCACTTGCCTCGATTCAAACTGAATCAGCCATTTTGAAAGAATCGTTTGACTGACATATTCAGTGAATTATTCATTAAAACAGACACTTGCCGCCACCATGGTGGTTTTAGTGTCATATAAATTTATCAATGGCAAGCCTAAACTAGCACCAAAACACACAGCAAAATATTGTTTAATCAATGTTATTGACGAAAATCATTTTTAAACTTTTGACTTTGTGACTTTGTGAAAGCTCATAAACCATTTCATTTATAAAGCTTATTTTTTCTTAAATATAAATATGTTTAAAAATATGACAAATTTTGTAATCATTTGTTTTAACAGGACAACCCCCCAACCAGCCCACCACCCACCATCCCCCTTGATTTTTTTTTTTTTTAAATTCGATCACTGCGTTTAACCATGTGCGGATCTTAATTGTTTGCTAGCAGGGTATTATTTGGAATGGAATATCTGTCTATCTATCTATCTATCTATCTATCTATCTATCTATATATATATATATATAATTATTATTATTTTTTTTTTTTTGTGGGGGAAAACAAATGATTACAAAATGTGTAAAATTTGGGTGAATGGTCCCTTTAAGGTTAAACGTGTCATTTGAGAAATTTAGGGTTTGGCAGTTTGGCAGTTTGTGGGAAGCAGTGAAAAAATTTCTACAATTCAAGCTGAAACTCTTTTTCTGAGCTGTTTGGAAATCACATGCAATGCAACTGGAAGACAATCATAAATGCATAAATATGCATGAGACTTCATCTCAGCACACATCCGCCTCTAAACCCAAGTATTAGAAATGATGGAACCTAAAAGCCCATAATGGGCCAGAACGCTTTGTAATGACTTTGCGTTTTCCGGCCTCCCCCTGATAGTGCTGACTTGACAAAGTTGCTTCTCAGAGGTGGCTCAATCTTTTGAAACTCTTGTCAAATTTAATAGCACAGTAAAAGGCGGTTCTCTTCTCTATACATCCTGTGTTAGTCAAGCCACAAGGTCTAAACTTAAATTGTTATGAATATTTATGAACCTGTTTTAAGGCACAGATGGAGAGTATCAATTTTCCACAGTGTGTAGGCCACTCATTATGTTATTTCCATATAATGGTACCCAGGTGATACTTTTAATGAAGTGCCATTTGTTTCACCAAGGAGATTTTTTTTTCTTCTTCTTCTTCTTCTTTTGTGTTCCACAGAGGGAAAATACATATGAATATGAAACTGCATGGGGTTGAGTAAATGATATATTTAATATTTAAGGATTGAAACTCTAGACACACATGTGAGAAGCTAACAGTAACTACAGTGGTTCCTTCATTTGCTTTCTATTTAATCTCCTCGCTGTCTAGGAGTAAAATCTGAGATACAGATCTCATGTATGATTTTCTTTCCATCAGTAGTAGATTAAAATAGTAAATAAAATACCACTGCAGGCATTTGCTTATGTTACAAACCCAGACTTGTTGTCAACAACCAAAAATTGACGTTTTCAGCTTCAACAAATTGGTCTATGATATTTGTGTTGACCAACTGCACCCCATTCAGTTAATTAGTTATGCTTATATAGCTTGAGTTAATTAGGTAAACAAATGCTACAAAGTATTAGTGTGGCCCAAACCACTAATTAAGACACACAACATCGCAGACCCAATAAACAAATATAAAAAAAAGCAATGATGCGAGTAAGACTTATCTGTGAATGCTTTGCCATATGAGAAGTAAATGATTCACTCCCATCTGTTTGTTGTAGCCAGACGTTGCATCCACATTTAGATTGGTAAGCAGTCCCTAAAGGATTGGACATAGCTCAAAAATACTGCAGACCATCCATCTTTTTTACTTTAATTAGAACTAAAATGAAGAAAAAAAATTGACTCTGCTTTTAGATGTCAAACACAATCTGGTTCAAAAAAGCATCTTTATATTAATGTTTATTTAAAATTAGATGTATAATATGATGAAATCCATTTTTGCAGAGGCTATTTGCGCTAGATGCTATTTACACTACATAAGTACAAATATATATATATATATATATATATATATATATATATATATATATATATATATATATATATATATTTTACTTTACATTTTCATGGAAAATCTATAGTTTTACAAGAGATAATGCTATTATTAAAGCATAAAAGCACCAATAAATAAATAAATAAATATATATATATATATATATATATATATATATATATATATATATATATATATATATATATATATATATATATATATATATATGTTATATAGAGGAACATGCAGAGAATCTGAAAGCATTTTAAGATGTTAAAAGACAGCTTTCACCAGGTATTATAGGCCTCCTTAAACAGAACCAGTGCAGGTCCACGCGGAACCATGCATGATCCCTTTTATTTAGTACAATATCATTCTCATTTGAATTATTCATTCTGCTTCCTGCTGTAAAAGGAATGAACTGTACTTCCCCTGTGCAGAGTTTTAAATAAGAACACCCTCCCACTGAGAGTGACAAAAGTTCTTTGATGTTCTTAAAGACTTGTCTACTTTAATGGATTCAAGAAGCTTGAGGATAATAACATTGCCATGCCTATTTAAGAACCCTGAATGATGTGTGTAGTGATTCGTGCTGCTGGATTTTATATGTCTAAACATATTTTTGGCATGACCATCTGGTGGTGCCTGTATAAAATATCCTACTTCCGTATGTTTTCATTGCCTCTTCAGGAGACAGCCACACCAGCTAAATGTGAGTTATGTCTTACAATTTATGTGCTACTAATTATTTATGCACTGCAACATAACAAATGTACAAATGAATTTTGTTAATTCAACCAGGAGTAACAATTAGGATGAAGTGGCAAAAATATGCATACTTTTCTGTATTCTTTATTTATTTATTTATTTATAAATTTGCTGATTGTTTATTATTTCCATGTTTTAAAATAGCAGTTATTACATTTCATGATTATTCATATAATATATCCTATTTCCTATCAACCCTCACATGCCAAAGTATATTACAGAAATTTGTGTGTTGTGTGTGAGTGTGTGTGTGTGTGTATGTGTCTGTATATATTTGAAGAGTTCAGATGCAAAACCAGCTAAAAACCATCTCAGTCAAAAATGAGATAATGATACTGAGTGAATGCTCCTGACACACAGTATACATCCATCAAATACTTTTACTTCAAACTCGCTAAATTCCAGCCTCAGCCCAATCAGAAGTACTTACATAGAAACATTTATATAAAGTAGCCAGAAAGAAATGCTAATTTTAAAGTAATACATCAGATGGATTTATAGGCTTTTGCATCTGAACTCTTCATATAGTCCAAAAAGTAGTCAAAAGTCAAAAGTCCAAAAATATATTGAGAAAAAAAGACATTTACCAATTATATTTTAGGTGGATAGGTGGAATCTCTAACTTGTAGAACCTCTTACTATATTATCAAGGAAGACACAAGAGTAATCAACTACTACTAAATGAATACCATGATTAAAAAGGAATAAAGTGCATAAGATGCATAAAATGCAAGTGATTATGTTGGGTGTTGCTATGTCAGAGCTACGTTATCTGGAAAGATAAACTGTTGCTACTCTGAAACAAATAACGTGAAGAACATTATTATTATCGAACAAATACATGGAAGATTTATCAACTGCAGTCAGCTATATAACATCCAATGTAAATGAGAAAATCATATACTGATAATATACAACAATGCCAAGGTCTCTGGAAGAGGTTTGGAAGTGATATTTACATTCTCTGCGGTTGAGTGAGCAGTCCGGTGGCGGTGACTTTTTCCACTGTTTGCGCTGGTGGCAGTACAGTCGGGGAAGGAGCAGGAATCTGTTTCAACAGCCTTGAACATGAAGCGCTGTAGGATGCTGATCTCCCAGAGCACCAAAGGGTCCTAAGATCTGGAACACGCAGATGTGGCCCTGGAGTAGGTGCTGAAGGTCCTTAGCGTGGAACACGCAAGCAAAAGTACCTGAAGTGAAGGTTTGCTCGTCGGAGCTTAACCTTGTTGCAGTTACGGGGGGCAGCCGTGACCTAATGGTTAGGGAATCGGGTTCGAGTCCCAGGTCGGGCAAGGATTGAAGGTGGGGAGAGTGAATAACCAGCGCTCTCTCCACCCTCAATACCACGACTGAGGTGAGTCCCTTGAGCAAGGCACCGAACCCCCAACTCCTCCCTGGGCGCCGCAGCGATAGCAATATGGCTGCCCACTGCTCCGGGTGTGTGTTCACGGTGTGTGTGTGTGCGCGTGTTTGTTCACTACTCACTACTGTGTGTGTGCACTTGGATGGGTAAAATGCAGAGCACAAATTCTGAGTATGGGTCACCATACTCAGACGTCACGTCCTTTCCTTTCCTGTAGATGTTTGTATGTCTTCTGCCTGTCTGGGCTAGAAACTCAGAACTTGGTCAATCTGCTTTGTCTCTCTAGGATGGAGACTCAAGACACTGCATCTCTTGTTGTTTTGCTGGATGAAGACTCTGAACATAGATTATCTCTTTTCTCAGAATGTGGTCGTATTTCTCTGAATAAGTATAAGATGTGTATGTTGTATCTGCATCTGGAGGTCCAAAGGAATTTTTATGGTCGGTCACAGGCCAAACCTTAGGAATCAGTCTCAAGGTGGATGGAGGGCAGAAACTGCATTTTAACCAATAGAAAGTCCTGTCCTTCCCGGGCTTGGTACCAAAGGTCTTCTTTTTGCCCTCTAAAAGATGTCTGGCTGATGTCCTGGCATCTTTATCTGATGGCGATGGACAGTATGCTTATGTTAGTCCATCAAGATCCAATCAAAATATAGCAAACCTTTGTCCATTACTGTGGTCAGAGAGGAGCTTGCTATAAACTGGGCCCTGGAACGTGCTGTCCACTACATTAGTAATATGCATTGCTAAGAACTTTATTTGGGCAACTTTAAAGGTGATTTCTCTCTCTCTCTCTCTCTCTCTCTCTCTCTCTCTTTTTCCCAGATTTTTAAATAGTTGTATCTCGGCCAAAATATTGCCCTATCCTAACAAACCATGCATCAATGGAAAGCTTATTTATTCAGTTTTCAGATGATGTATAAATCTTAATTTAATAAAAGTGACCTTTATGATTGCTTTTGTGGTCCACATATAAATAATTCTGTTGAAATTCTAATAATTTTTTTTTATTATCTTAGGTTGTCTCAGGTTGGTTGTGCATGGGTTATTGTATGCTGAGAGCTGCAGTAGCTATAGCTGTATTTTACACTACATTTTGAAGCAGCTTAGTGTGAGTCCCACTTTGAGTGGTGTTAGCTTTAAGCAGCCAAAATTAAACTGCTCATTCTCAGATTTTCTGTTGATGGCAGTCATCGCAGTTGGCTCAGCTTCACTGCCCCACAGGGAGCGAGGGGGATGCTTATATGCTTCTTTTGTATAGTGCTGCTAAAGTCATCAGACACTGGGACACCAAGAGCCAGATGGTCTCCCGCTATACTTTTGTTGCACTGACACGCTTATTTGAGGGGGAGCAGAAAAAGATAACCCTCATACCTAGCACACTTCCTGCCAGCGATGAAACACAGTGCCCTTACAGCTCAGCTGCATGCTAGCCAACCCCATTATGAAGTTAAGTGGCAAAAGTTCTGGTGGTGTCCAAAGTCTTTGGAAGAGATGTCCTTTCTGTAAACCCTTCTAATATTTGTTGTTAACTTAAGCCGATTTGTTCTGTCCTTTACAATTCTGTCCCTCCCTAACACAGTTTCATCCGAAGGAAGATGGGTATTTGCACCTACTGTTTGTTAACAATGCTTTTGGGAAACCCTGGGAGTGCCTCATTGGCTGTGTTTTGTGATTAATTGTGTCACGTCGTACCACATTTTTTACATTCGTTGTAGGTGACAAATTGCTTGTTGCATTGTCCTTTCTAAGGATATGGTTTAAGGAAAGGATGTTATGATTCTTTTTTAAAATTTGATTGATCGATTGATTGATTGATTGATCATTTAATAATGAGTACCAGCCAATACCTAGTTCCAATCTGATACTTGCATTTTTTTTCTAGAGCTTGGGGCACATGTAAAGTATATTAAGGTTATTAAAAAAATAAATTCAATGTATATGCATTAAGAAAAAGTCTGAATCTATCCATATTGTCACATATCTGGTCTATTTTCTGTTCCATTGTTTCTTTCATTTGACCTAGTTTTCAGTTTGTTTAGTTAATTCATTGGCTCCCACCTGTTTTTGTTTCTCTCTCATTAATCCTGGGTATTTAAAGGTGACATCGAATGCAAAATTCACTTTTACATGGTGTTTGCATATAAAAGAGTCTTAGCAATGTTAGGACACAACCACCCTACAATGACAAAAATCCATCACTCCTTTTTTTTAACCCCCAAAAAACCTAAATAGTCTGAATTATCAAGCTGTTTTGATTTTCTGAGCAGTATGATGTCAAGCCCCACCCACGACTGCTAACAGACTGTCCTATATTAGCCCTCAAATGCTCACTGATGCTCCAGAATTGAAGAATTTGAATTTGAAGATCAGGGTAAATTTAACTTTTTTTGTAAGTATCTTCTGTAGCTTCTGAAGGGCAGTAAAAAAAGATATTTAGGCAAAATAAGAAAAATGTTCTTTATTCTGTTCAAAAGTTTTCACCCCCTGGCTCTTAATGAATCGTTTTTCTTTCTGAAGCATCAGTGAGCGTTTGAACATTCTGTAATGGTTGCATATGAGTCCCTCAGTTGTCCTCAGTGTCAAAAGATGGATTTCAAAATCATACAGTCATTGTTGGAAAGGGTTCTAATACACAAAAAATGCTAAAAAACCAAAGAATTTGAGGAACCTGGATGGATTTTTCTGAGGAACAGTGGGTAGCTGTTCAGGAAAAACAAGGGACTCTTGAACAACTATCAAAAAAACCATTGAACCATTCATCAGGTAACAAAACTTTTGGACTAAAAGGAAACGTCTTTTATGTGAAATATCTTATTCAGATCAGTGTTCCAAAAGATGATGAAAACCATCTTTTTTTTTTTTTTTTGTCTTGTTGCTCTCAAGAGGAAATTCTCTTTCATTTTAAAAATATCCACCAGTGTGTTTTGCATCGCTGTTGTTGCGTGAGTTGCCTTAGAGAACGCACTGTGTTCTGTTGACTGTTTAGCTTTTAGGTGCCTTAACAAATTGGTTTTAATTGAGGATCTGTTGCCACCACCTAACAAACTGCTCCCAATGCAAACATTAAAAGTTTCTTTCAGTTAAAAAATCTTTTAATCAGGCCCAATACTGATGTTTGAGATCAGTACAGGATGTCCCTATGGTTTAAGGCTGAATTGATTTTGGTGCAACCTAAGGTGCTCAGACAAGAGAAGAAAAACAGGTTCTCACTATCTTTTTTTTGATGTTTCATGGTCAATAAAAGACCTTACAGTAAAGGTGTAAAATATATATACATAATATATAACTGGAGGTCTAGTTCTGACTCTTCAAGAGTTTGGAGTCAGCCTGACCCCGAATGCATCTTGCACACAGACTGCTTTTTTAGTTTGACTGCGGAACATTTAGATATCTTTTTACAATGTGTGCTCTATTCAACACATGCATTTAAGTCTTCACTGAGGGAGGTCACATATGCCAGAAGATAGAGTTATCTATAAGATCTAAGATCTAAGTTGGAAGAACAATATGGGATGGACTAGAATTAACAGATTAATAAGATCTCTGCATCAAGAAGTGTTGTTTTGCTGTGTATAGTACAAAAACCTTTAAAAGGAAGAACTTACTGCATGTAATTAAAGAAAAGTTGGGTTTAGTTTAATTTGGGGACAAATTCTCATTATAAACTAATTATTAACTATAACTTTTGCATCAACAAACTCCTAATTTGCTTCTTATTAATAAGGTAGCTGTTAAAGGAGAAGTCCACTTCGAGAACAACAATTCACAAATAATTTACTCACCTCCTTGTCATGGTTATGGTCTTGTTATGGTTTTTGAGGAAAGCATTGCAGAATTTTTCTTCATATAATGGACGTCAATTGTGCCCCCGATTTTGAACTTCCAAAATGTAGTTTAAATGCAGCTTCAAAGGGCTCTAAATGATCCCAGCCGAGGAAGAAGGGTCTTATCTAGCAAAACGATCGCTCACTTTTTTCTGAAAATAAAAATGTGTATACTTTTTAAGACCAAAGGCTTGTGTAACACAGGTACTGTAATGCACATACGTACTATTGAATCGTGTTGAAAGGTCACGCCGAACGTACACGGAACTACAGACCCAGTGTTTACAAAGCGAACGCGCAAAGACTAAGAAAGTGCAAGTAAGTCAGACGCTGTTTACTAACAAAAAGGTACAGTGTGTCGGACGATTCTGAAGTTGTAGTAGGAGAAAATAAGATTTTTTTTCGCCATACTCTACCTTTTTTAGCCGGAGTACAGACGATGAACTTAGACGTGATTCATAGTAGTGATGAAAAGTTCGGATAATTTTACAGACTCATCAGCAAAATGAACGAATCTTTTTTCGAGTCATTTTGTTCATTTTAGCAAAATCAGCATCACGTGATAGCCCCATAAGATGAACGAACGACTCAAAAAAAACAAATACTCGAAACAGGTGAACTAATTTCAGTACAGAACCTAATAGGATTTTGCGCATATGCGACTGAACAGTCACTCCCTGAGACAACTCGTTCTTCACAAGTCACATTAAAGATTCGTTCAAAATTAACGAATCGTTCAAGAACGACCCGTGGACGCGCATCCAAGAGCCTGTGCTACGCGAGCTTTTGCAAATTTTTATTTTTCGATAAACAATGGCAATCGTTTCACTAGATAAGACCCTTCTTCCTTGGCTGGGATCGTTTAGAGCCCTTTGCAGCTGCATTTAAACTGCTTTTTGGAAGTTAAAAATCGGGGGCGTGATTGAACTCCATTATATGAAGAAAAATCCTGAAATACTTTCCTCCAAAAACCACAATTTCTTTACGACTGAAGACAGAAAGACATAAACATCTTGGATGACAAGGGGGTGAGTAAATTATTTCTAAATTGTTGTTCTGGAAGTGGACTTCTCCTTTAAGTTTAGGTATGGGGTAGGATTAAGGAATCTAAAATATGGCCATGCAGAGTAAGGCATTAAGTATGTGCTTTATAAATACTAATACACAGTTAAAGTGCAAGTAATATCCATTGTTCCTAAACTAAAGTGTTACCAGAAGTTATGTGCTTAAACTTGCCTCTTAAGGGACATAGCAGGCATCATAATTTGACAGGTCTTATAATCTGCTACCAAGGCTACGTAGAAAAGAGTGTAGAAAAGTTATATACTGTAGGCTGATTTTGTGGTTCTGGAACCCAACTCTTTGTGATGCTGGACAGCACATATGACCTTTGGGCTGTTCCACAATTCTGGAGAGATTAGACCTATGTGCAAAAAGGTCAAAATACAATGGCTTTAGACAGGGGTGCCGCTATGGTTTCCGGGCCCTCGAACATCATATTGACTTGCCCCTCGATAAAAATCGTCTTCCAAGCCCACTCTCCCTCGCCGGGCCCTTGGAATCATCCTAACCTTTCCCAACCTTATGGCGCCCATGGCTTTAGACAAAAACAACAAAGTATTTCCTACCATAATCAAAGTCACAGTTAAGGGTCAAGAAGAACTCAAAGAGTTTTAGAAGAGAGGCAGTCTAAAAAGATGAAATACTGAGATTTAAATAAATAAATGCAGGCATAATGAGATCTCAAGTCTTTTTCTGTTCTGCAGGATTTTCAGAATCATATAAACTGGCCAATTATCTTGACAAGGTGGGTTACACTTTCTACAAAAGACATCTGTTTTTACATTTTTGAAGCCTACTTCATAAGTGAGGATCAAATCAAAGAGAATCAATTATGTCTGCTGGGATTTTTGAGGAATGTGACTTCACATTCTTAATGTACTGTGAGAGCTTTGTGGTCAGTTCACACAACAGGAGCTTTGCCGGTTCTCTTTCTTAAAGGAGAAGTCCACTTCCAAAACAAAGATTCACATATAATATACTCACCCCCTTGTCATCCAAGATGTTCATGTCTTTCTTTCTTCAGTCGTAATGAAATTAGGTTTTTTGAGGAAATAATTTCAGCATTTTTCTCCATATAATGGACTGCCGTGGTGCCCCAATTTTGAACTTCCAAAATGCAGTTTAAATGTGGCTTCAAACGATCCCAAATGCGGTTGTAAACGATCCCAGTCAAGGAAGAAGGGTCTTATCTAGCGAAACGATCGGTTATTTTCATAAAAAAAAAAAATACAATTTAAATACTTTTTATTCTCAAACACTCGTCTTCACTTGCTCTGCTTGAACTCTGTGTATTCTGGCTCAAGACATATGTCGAAAAACTCCAATCGTATTTTCTCCCTCAACTTCAAAAATCATTTCAAAATCAACCTACATCGCTGCAGAAGTTCTGACCCAGTCTTTGCAAAGTGAACATGCAAAGAAGATCAAACACCCTTAACTGTAACAGCGATATAGGATGATTTTGAAGTTGAGGGAGAACATGAGATGGGAGTTTTTAGACATACCCTAACTGTCATGAACCGGAAAAAAAAAAAAAACAGTCCAGGCAGAGTAAGACAAGACAAGCATTTGACATTAAAAAGTATATAAATTGTATTATTTTTATGAAAATAACCGATCGTTTCGCTAGATAAGATCCTTTTTCCTCGTCTGGGATCATTTACATCCACATTTGGGATCGTTTGAAGCCGCATTTTGGTCAACGAAGACGACAACGAAAAATATTCATTAACTAACATTTTTTCTATGACTAAGACGAGACATTGACGAGCTAAAACTAATATCTGATGATAAAGAAATATGACGAAATTTATGCCGCGTCTTCGTTAACAAGATGAGACGGGACTATGGACTATGGACTATGGACTATGGACTATGGACTATGGACTATGGGACATCGGGGCAGCCGTGGCCTAATGGTTAGGGAGTCGGGCTTGTAATCGAAAGGTTGCGGGTTCGAGTCCCAGGTCCGGCAGGGATTGAAGGTGGAGGGAGTGAATAACCAGCACTCTCTCCACCCTCAATACCACGACTGAGGTGAGTCCCTTGAGCAAGGCACTGCTCCCCCAACTGCTCCCCTGGCGCCGATAGCAATATGGCTGCCCACTGCTCCAGGTGTGTGTGTGCACTTGGATGGGTAAAATGCAGAGCACAAATTCCGAGTATGGATCACCACACGTCACTTCCTTTCCTTTCCTTCAAAATATATATCCTATAGGCTAAGTTAACTGTCTTGTCTTTCAAAATGTGCGTCCCTGTCATTGGATCATAAGGGATGTTTCGAATCTCAGTATGACAGCAGAAAACAGCCAGCTACCAAAACTTGCGATCTGAAATAACACCTGAAGGGTTAGCGATAGGGTGACCAGACATCTCGTTTTTCCCGGGAGTCACAATTCGTTGTCTATTAACTTAAAGTTAGTGAAGCGGAATAGAGAATGAGTGACGTCAGCAACGCACAGCATTCTGGGACTTTTGGACACAGACACTACAGTCTAGACTGAGTAATAGTGGAGGTAGATGTTAAAATTTATATTGTACATTTAAAAACACATTAGAATGGAGAACGCTTGCTGTGACATGAACTGCCATATCTGCTGTCATGACCGGAGTGGAGAACGGATCTAAAATGAAGTGCAATTTTATGCTTTTCAGCTTGAAACAACACAATGTTAAAAGCAGCTCAATGAAAATAACCTAAAAATCTGGCTTTTTCGTTTGTATTTATTATTTATTACAGTTTTATCATTTCCGATCCACTTGAATTTGTAAGTGCTGACGCTATGAATAACACGTTTGGAAATGTAATTTAATTTGTGATATGGCTTGTTGCGATCGCTGTCCTTGTTCATAAAGCAACTCATGTGATTAAACGTTACTGTTCAGCAGCTCTTTGTAAGAAATTGTGTATTTGTTCAATTTAAGTCCAGTAAAACTTATTGAACTTTATCCCTTAATGAAATTAGGGCAATATGATATATGATTAATACATCAGCGTTTCTCAATTCCATTCCTCACGTACCGTCGCTCTGCATATATTGCATGGCTCTCTTATTTAACCTGATTCAAATAACCAGCTAGTCCAAAGAGAGCTCCATGACTGAACTGTGTTGCGGTTAACATGGTCCCTAAACAATGTTCCACTTCCTGAGCAGTGGAAATCAGTTTAAGTTTACTTAGGAATATTCATTCGTGGATTTGCGCTATGCCACCGTCTGCATAGTCTTCACACACAGACAAAACTTAGAGAAGTGTGACACAATATATCTCTGCAAATAAATGCAATAAATGTAAATTCATGTCTTGCACACTTTAATGCTCGCTGAATGGAACATATACGCTGTCTTCGAACTTTAATCAGGGCGGAATATTTTGAGTTCACAGGGCACTTACTTTTAAATAGAACAGACATCTGAGATACACACAAAATGTGCAGAGCGGTGGTTCACTTACAAGATCAACTGGCTGAGATCAACCTATAGTGTGTTTATTTTATCTGGCAGATATATCAGTGCCACCTAGTTATTAAAAACTGCAAAAGAGAAATTAAATCGGTCCTGTGTGTGGTACAATAGAAGGCGGCCGTATGATTTCTGTGAGTGTGTATGTGTCGTGTTCTGGCCACACGACTGAGTGCTCGAATGAACGCAATGGATTCAAATATAAGTACATTTATTCTAAGCAAGTGCAAGCAGCTCTTAAAAATATTAACGCAAATACAGTCATTTTTTCCTCTAGTGATTTGCATTTACTGTCATTGTACGCTATTTAGCGTGTCCTAAAACATGGCGGCGACTACCCAGAATGCAATTCACAGTGACGTAAACTCCCAAGCTCTATAGCGGTGATAGAAGTGCTCTCTCTGGCGTACACTTCATTTCTTCAGTTTTCATACAGCGCGCGATCAGTTCTCAAATACACACACAGTAGTCCAAATGTCCATCGTGTTGAGTATCTCACGTAAATACAGTCAGTTAGGCTTAAGTGAACGTAAACAGGTGGGTGAAAACTGAATGTGTCAGTATTACATGCATGCCTTCCATCTTAAAGGGACAGCATATGAAATTCCTGTCTGTGTAATTAATGTTAACCAAAAAAGATGTTAAATAAATGTATACATGTTAAGTAAACCTACTGTATCTGAAAAACGGATTTAATTTGTATCTCTACCCAGAAAGGAAAATTGTCATAATTTAATCCAGTTTTATATTACATATTGCAGCTTAAATAACATTTTAACTTACGGTGGTCATACTGTAATTTCAGAAGCAGACACTACCAATGTTGAATCCTTGAATGAAACATTGACATAGGATGATGTGATAAAATCCCATCCCGTGCATAATACTGATCATACAGAAAGTCATAAATGCAAATTACAGCATTAATATTAGAATTGGATTGCTCTTGTAAGCGTTAACAGTTGTGTTATAGGTCCAACTCTTGCAGAAAAAGTGGTTTGTATTAGTTATACAATGTCCATGAGATGCAAAGCGTTTGTCCCAGGGGGGCAGTAAAAGAGAGATGGAGCACTAATATTTTCCCTTAGCTTTACTGCACTTCATTTTAATGGATGTGAAAAATGAACTTCCCATCTCCTACATAATGTATGAGACATGACTCAATCTTGACTAAGATCTACACGCTGAAGCCTTGCACTAAGATGAATTTGCAGTCATACAGTTTGTGTTTGTCTACTGGCAGAAATCTTTAAAACACAGCTGCTTTCTGAACCTATGCTCTGTTTTAAATTGCTGTGTTGTGGCATGACAAATCTGTTTTTAGATATGTAGTGATTTGCAAACAACACAAGAAAAGTCAATCAGACTGTATGTTATTTGTTTTATATTTTACATAAACTTTCATATGCAGCATATGGAGCTAGAAGACTGTTAATTCAATTACAGGAAATGGGATTCCAGTAATTTCTTGCATATATTAGGATATTTATAGTGCTTGGAATTCTATAGTCTTCTAAATGCGTTTTAGGGTGCATTAAACACCAACAATAGCAAAGAGCATTTGCTTCGCTTGAAGAAACTCACCGCATCTGCCCCTTACAACATTAGGAAAATAAGTCCGCTTCTCTAGCCATTTTCTCTCTCTTTTTCTCTCACACACACACTTTTGCTCTCCATCTTGATCTCCAGCTTTCTCTTCACATATCTCTTATTTAGGTCCATTTATTCTTGTTGAATAGTTCAGTGGAGAATACAATTTCTTTCATTATTTACCCCGTTCTTTCGTCCATGAAACACAAAAGAGGAATTTATGAATTATGTCCTGGTTATTCTTTTTCATACAGTATACAATTACATTGATTGGAGACAAAAGTTCACCCAAACATGAAATTTTGCTATTAATTTACTTACTCTCAGGCCATCCAGGATGTAAAAAAAATAAAATGTAAAAGATAAATGTAAAAACATAAAAAGATTTTTATCTGAAACTCTGGTCCTTGGTGATACATAAACTGCAAGTTCAATCCAGGCTCATGAAAATACGTTGCTCTATAGACATTTCTGCAGCACCATAATTATGTACCCTACTGCACGTTTTGCAGACGTGTTAATTTGAATTGTCCAGAGAGTGGCGCTAGCACACCCGTTAAATAAGTAACTGTGGCACGTTTTTAAAACTTTGCTACAGGTAGGTATTGTTGCATTTTTATTACACTGCTTGAGGTATGTATTGCGACTGTTTAGAATTCAAATATCCAGGGAGTGTCGCTAAAGTTTAATGCTCTACACTCTTAAAAATAAAGGTGATTTAAAAGGTTCTTCACAGCAATGTCATAGAAGAACCATTTTTGGTTCCACAAAGAACCATTCAGTCAAAGGTTCTTTAAAGAACCATCTCTTTCTTACCTTTTTATAATCTGAAGAACCTTCTTTCACCACAAAGAACCTCTTGTGAAACAGAAAGGCTCTTCAGATGTTAAAGGTTCTTTATGGAACCATTTATACAAAAAAGTTCTTCTATTGCATTGTGAAGCACCTTTATTTTTAAGAGTGTATTGTGTTGGAAATATCCCCTACACCAAACCAAACCTTCAACCTACCCAATGATGTTAACAAATGCAAAAGTCATATAAAAACGTATTTGTTGATTGTGCCATGCTATTTTAACTTCCATATGCGGATTTGAGTTGTTTTGTCAAACCACAGTTTCACAGGAGCTCTTCACCTCTCAATTGCAATATGCCATGCCATGTGAGCTACCGAGCAAACCTACTGAATTACACAACTCATGCATATGATGCTGTATATGTGATGACAACATTCAAAAGTATCAGTTTTCAAATCACGCAGGATGTTAAAATTGTTTTGAAGTCATAACATAATATTCTGCAAGGAATTTGTTTGAAAGTAGGCCTTATTAATCAAACCTCTACCTGTATATCATAATTTGTGTGGAAAGGAATAAAAGCTATTGGAGTTTTACTGCCTCTAGTATTCATTTCAACTGGAAACTGCAGTGATTTGTAAGGCAGACCAGGTACACTTAGTACCTTTTTTGTAAAAAAGTTCGTTGCTTTTTCTGTAACCACACCAAAACTAGGGACTGATTCCTTTACTTGTCTACTAAAATATTAATAAATATTAACATCCATAAGTAGGTCATATTTGCCACAATTAGCTCATAAACACAAGAAGCTTTTTTGTTCCAACTGTAACCGAGTACACCCATCCGTAGTGCTGTAAAGCTGCCTAACCATTTCACTGCAAATGTAAAATACCTCTAAATGAGAATTCAACAGTTTTTATTTCCATTCAGTATTTTATTTGATTATTTGTTTAGTTAAAAGTAGTTCATTTGTAAAACATTGTACAGTAATGGCAAACAGCCATACAATATTTCATTTCAGTTCATCATTTTAATAGTAACAGCTGAAAAGTTGAGTACAGCAAATAGTAAAATAGTAAAAGAAAAACATTGAGCAATAACAATAAACACAATAAATAAATGATACATTGTGTCTCAACTGTACCCCACTGACCACCTCAAACGATTTCACAGTGACCTTGCATGACACAGACATGCAATATGTCTGTTTTTAGAGCACAGATTAAGATTTATGAAAATCTTAGGATGAGAAGCTATTCATTGTGGAAGGGACGTGGTGAAATGAAAAACTTACCTTAGAAAAAATACAAAAACGTTCCCCTATATCTTTAGAAGGGGGAACCGCATCTACTTCAAATTTCCCATGATCGAAGAGGGCCCTGTACCAACTGTACCCGGTCTACCCTACATAGGTATGTTTTTTCAGTTTTGCAGAAATATATATAGATGTACGTTTCCAGTGAGCCTAAGTTGTGCGAGTTAGTGGCTGCCCATTTTTTCAGAATTAAAAAAGCATATCAAGGAACAGAAAAATTAATATCTGTGGCTCTGCTGACATCTTATGAAGCAAAACGATCAGTCTGTGCAAGAAACTGAACATTATTTACAACATTATTACCTGTCATCCAGAGCCTCAGAAAACAGTGAAATTGATTTTTTTTCTGCAAACTGGTTCTTTCAGACAGTTTGTTTCTATGAACAACTAGTTTACTATTTTGTTTACGTAATCATGCAATGATGTAACTTATGCACAATTAAATTATTAAAGTAATGATGTGAAATGTGGATATTTTACATGTCTAATGCATATGAAGTTAAGAAAATAGTTTTCATCAGCTCACCTTTTTACATAAGCAATGAGAAACCATGAAACCATTCAATTTGCTCCTTCAAATGTTCAGTTTAAGCATGCGCATGTCAGCGGCTCATCTGTCTTCAGTCCTAGTCTGAACTATTTCCTCGTACGGATCATATACACTGGTATTTTGGCTCATTTTGAGTCTGAGTGACTGTCAGGAATCTGAAATTGAGTTTTGAATGAGCAACTTCTGCTGCTTGTAGTACTGAGTTTCCTGCTTTTTTTCCACGTACTAACCATCTTTCGTATTGTTTATCTATTTGGGTCCCTAATTAGGGGACAACAAGCACACCTTTTTTCAGTTTCACAAATTTAAAGCTGACCTGCACAGGGGACAAAAATGGCTTATATACTTTATGGAACATGTGTATGCCAAACATACAGTAGATAGTGAATTTGATAGAAAGTCACACAGCATTGGAAAGAAATGAGGTTAAATAATGTCAGACCTTTCGTTTTACAGTGACCTATTCCTCTAAAGGTAATGAATGAACTTTCCCTTTTCCCTTTCACTGATACATAAATCTACATTTATATAGGGCTCCTATTTTCTTGCGACACCAGATAAATCCCTGTCCTCGTTAAAGTGTTTTGAATAAATGTGTCCTCCTCCTGTAAGGTCTTTTGTTAACGACCGATGATTCATGTGCAGCATTTTCATGGACATGGAGACTAAAACAGGGACTCTAAGGCAATTATCGGACTCCCCTGCCGTGATGGAGGCACGTTGGACAACTGAAAGGAGATTTCCCCTGCTGCTGAAGATGTGGGATTAGATGCTTTCTATAAAAATGTGTTAAATGGGTGCTAGACATCATGAAAATTAATGAAAAGTTTCAATAGAATTAGATATAGAATGCGATATTGCTGTGTACATGTAGTCACATTTTTGACAATAACAAAACTTTTATTTGATACTCCTAAGAAGAACAAGCTTGTGCAAATGATATGTAAATGGGGCTATTAGAGGTGTTAAGGGACTTGCTAAAAAGCTTTTATCAGCATTAACAAATTTACAGTGAATTGATGTTATTATAATTCACTCATAGCATCATGCAGTCTGTGTGTTTATTTTACTTTAGCTGTTTCACTGACAAAATGAATGTCACTGCTTGTATGTTTTCAGAAGTGTTAACATAAATGGATGTATCCAGGTTTAGGGAATGCTAAAAAGAAAGAAAAGAAAAATCTGCTGCACTGAGGATTCCCAGTTGCCCAATAGAATGTAGAGACGATCAGAACCATCACTGCAATACTCCATCTGCTTGATTTTTTAGGTGAGTGTACTGTACTGTATGCATACATGTACCATATCCAACTATAAAAATGAAAAATTGTTGCAAATTTACTTACCCCATTAAAGATGAATTTGTTTCTTCACAGGAACAGATTTGAAGAAAGCATGTCTTTACATCACTTGCTCTCCAATGGATCCTCTGCAGTAAATGGGTGCCGTCAGAATGAGAGTCAAAACAACTGATAAAAACCTCACAATAATCCATAAGTAATCTACACCACTCCAGTTCATGTTTGTAATAAACAAATCCATGAAGACATGATTAACTTCAAACCATTGCTTCTAGAAAAAAATGTGAGCCATCTATTAAAGGAGTAGTCAACTTCCAGAACAAAAATGTACATATAATGTACTCACCCCCTTGTCATCCAAGATGTTCACATCTTTCTTTCTTCAGTCGTAAAGAAATTATGTTTTTTGAGGAAAATATTTCAGGATTTTTCTCCATATAATGGACTGATATGGTGCCCCGAGTTTGAACTTCCAAAATGCAGTTTGAATGCGGCTTCAAACGACCCCAAATGCGGTTGTAAACGATTCCAGCCGAAGAGGAAGGGTCTTATCTAGCGAAACGATTGGTTATTTTCATAAAAGTAATACAATTTATATACTTTTTAATCTCAAATGCTCATCTTGTCTTACTCTCCCTGAACTCTGTTTTTTTTTCCGGTTCATGACAGTTAGGGTATGTCGAAAAAAAAAAAACCCATCTCATGTTCTCCCTTAACTTCAAAATCGTCCTATATCACAGTTTTACCTTTTTTGTTAAGGGTGTTTGATCTTCTTTGCATGTTCACTTTGCATAGACTGGGTGAGTACTTCTTCAGCGATGTAGGATGATTTTGAAAATCATTTTTGAAGTTGAGAGAGAAAATACAATTGTTTTTTGTATTTTTTCGACAGTATTTTGACATACCCTAACTGTCTTGAACCAGAATACACAGAGTTTAGGGAGGGCAAGACAAGACGAGCGTTTGAGATGAAAAAGTATTTAAATTGTATTATTTTTATGAAAATAACCAATCGTTTCGCTAAATAAGACCCTTCTTCCTCAGCTGGGATCGCATTTAAACTGCATTTTGGAAGTTCAAACTCGGGGCACCATAGCAGTCCATTATATGGAGAAAAATGCTGAAATGTTTTCCTCAAAAAACATAATTTCTTTATGACTGAAGAAAGAAAGACATGAACATCTTGGATGACAAGGGGGTGAGTACATTATCTGTAAATCTATGTTCTGCAAGTGGACTTCTCCTTTAAAGGTGGGGTATGTATTTTTTCAAAAACGCTTTAGAAAACTGAGCTGGGCCGAGTACCAAAACAAACTTGTAGCCAATGGACCTTTATCGCACCGGAATTGAACACCAGAAGCGATTGTCAAAGCAGTGTATCGATTCTTCTGGTTGTGTTTATTTTTCAATTTGCTGTAATCACCTAGTTGAATAAAAGGCTGTTAAAATGAGCATCTGCAGACAGGCGAAGAAATATTCTGATGATTACTGTGCACAGAATTTTCCAAATTGAACGGAACTTGTAATTTTAATCTAAGGTACCGATCTGAGAAACCATGGCTCGTAATCATGCGTAAAAATGTTCAACATTGCTATTTCGGCAACGGCAACGGCCGCGCATTCATTCATCTATTTTAATACCGCTCTTACAAAATTAGCCATGGTATGTCTGGTAAAACTGTGGCAATACAAATGGAAATCAGTCCGTGTAAAAAATAAAATAAAATATAACATGGTTACTACATATAGTATACTATAGTAAATCCATGGTTAATTTTGTAAGGGTGTTTATCAGTCAAATTTATTTTAATGTAAACAGGTATAAAATATGATGAGAAAAATATTGTTAATGAGAAGACGAAATTGACTCCAGCAGGTTAAATTTATGTATTATTCAGAACGCACATTTGGAAGGGAAATATATTAATAGGAACATTTCAGCAGTTGATATGAGATGTACGCCTAAACATCCTCAGTTTTCGAAATGCATACTCCACACGAATGTGCTCCCGTGCAATATTTTAGAAGGACCTTAATTCATCCCACGCATCTCATCCGTGTTGTGTCAGGAAATCATGAAAACTGAGGCAGTGTCATTGTTTAGAATAAAAGCAGCTGCAGTACACTGCAGTAACACCGGCAAAAGAAGGGAAAGAGAGGATTCTCCCATTAGTTTTCATTGCTTTGCGATGGGACCAGAAGTGGGGATACACTGCTTCGCTTACTGGATATAGGAAGTGAGATAAAGGTCCGTTAGCAGTAAGGGGCATGTCTACTCATGATGGGGAGGAAAGAGAACACAGTGCACGGACATGAGCCAAGCCGAGCGACAACAGAAAGATAGAGATGGCGGATAAAAAACAACAGAGGAAAACGTTTTTGGAACAAAAGAAGGCTTACGATAAGGAAGCGGTTCCCAATCCCAGTCCTCGCGCCCCACCGCTCTGCATATTTTGCATGTCTCTCTTAACTAACACACCTGATTTAGATAACCAGCTCGTTAGAAGCGAGCTTCACATGCATGATTTGTGTTCTGATTGATATGGTCCCTACACAGTGTTGATTGCAACCTACTCCCTGAGCAGGGGAAATCCGTTTACTTCTCTTCGGAAAATTCATTCATGAATTTGCGCTGTGCCTAGGCCTGCAGCATCTTCACACACAGACGAAACTTACTAGAGAAGTGTGAAATCATATCCTCTGTAAATAAATACAATTTAAATTCACGTTTTGCACATTTAATCCCCATCTGAATGGAACATATACACTTGCTTCGAACTGGAATCATGGCAGAAAATCCTGTGATTTCCACTTCGCAGGGCACTTACGGTCGAATAGAATAAACGTTGTTTGTGATAAGAGATACATACGAAGGACTGGGATTGGGAAACGCTGTGATAAGGCAAGAAGTATACCCGTGTAAATATCGGATCAGCTTTCCAGCACTGGATAGAACTAAAGGGGCAGGAAGGCCTGCGATCGGACACCGAGGTTGCGTTGTTTCTTCTCGATAGGTGAGTAATATTGGTTTTGCTTTGTTTCACAGAACTAATATATGCTGGCTTTTGCTTGAATATGCTTGTGTGTCATGTTTGCTTGTTTATCTGCATTCGTGGCTGGCACATTCCACCATAATCATTGCCTGGGATGCGTACATATGTGTGCAGCTGAGCTATCAAAATAGGGGCGAGACCCTTTTGGGGTAGGGTTGTGTTTGTTTTGGTGATTTCAAATATCAACACTGGCTATCAGAAATCACTTATACAATGTTGTAAAATGATATTGTTTATTTTTAGGGTAATAAACTAATGCATCAATTGATGTCAACAAATAAGTCCTCATTGTAGAGTGTTACCATACTACTACTACTAACTAACTGATTTTGCAGTGCATGACTCTTGACATGGGCATGTTCTTGACATGTCATGTGATATTCAGTGATTTTTATAAATGAAATACAAATAAAACAGTGCCCTTTTCATTTTCTGTGAAATGTTTTGATTTTTTTTCCTTGTCAATATATATGGCTTGCATGGGTAACCCCTGGCATTCAACATAACATAGGACAAAGGCTTTGACCTCTCTTGTTTATTCTGACTTTCATTCTGCTTCCCTCAGAACTAATATCTTCCCCTTCTATACCAATCCTTGGCCTTCCTTTCTGTGGGTACTGTCAACAGTTCTTTTTTCTTGCCTTTCTCTTTTTATTCATCCTCACACATCTTCTTTTTCATACTTTTTCCCCTTTTTCTTCTTCTTCTTCTTCTTCTTCTTCTTCTTTTTCCATCATCAGCTCCAGCAAGCTCTGAAGCCTTAATGATATTCTGAGAAAGATGCCCACTGGGCTTTATTTGTTTTTGTTCTTTGCTCTATTTTCCCTGGAACAAAACCACACTGACTGATGCCAAACAGATGAATTTCTGTTGTGCATGTTACTCAACGTGCATTGTTCATCTCTTAACACCTCAGTTAAAGCGAAATAAAACAAATATACACTTCTGGATACATTTTTAAGTACTGTCTGTGTGGGACCTTATCACCGTTGGCTTCTTGACCTCCTAAATTATTTTCTTAAAAATGTCTTAAAATATTAAAATCAGACTATCAAAAATGATTTGGGATAAATTCTGTATGAAAAAAGCAGATAATGTTCAGTGTAGACTTATAAATGAGTGTATGTTGTGTATCAGCTGCTGCTTTACTCAAAGATCTTGCTATAAGCACATGCAAGAGTGCATTTTAAGAGAGCACAAGAAGCATGTTTACATGCAAATTAGTGCATTGATAACTAACAAAAAACTGTTAAAATGGCATTTTTTCCACGGTTTTCTCCTCAGTCGGGTTAATCTAAAGCCATTTACGAAAAAGGAAAAAGAAAAACATTTTAACATGTTTACAAGACCACATGCATTGTTGAGTTATAAGCATAATCGTTTTTTGTTTTTTGTTTTTTTTTTTCATAAGAAATTAAGGATATGTTTCATGCAAAAAGCCCTTATGTAATATTGTTATTTCATTGTAATAAAATTCATTCCTGGAATCAGCTTGAGTTGATGTGTCTATCCAGAGAACTGGATCTTTTTGCAAGTATTCATCTGAGAATGGGTTAAATGCAGCCATAAAGGGATGCACATGGTGCACAGCATTCAAATGATGCTTGAATGGTATTAAGAGGGCTCATGTGTGCCAAGAACACATTCTCCACACCATTACACCACCAGGACCAGCCTGTGCTGTTGACAGAAGGGAAGATGGATCCATGGATTCTGGCTGTGTACACCAAATTCTGACCCTACCATCTGTGTTTCACAGCAGAAATCGAGATTCACAAGAAGAGGCAATATTTTTCCAATTTCCATCTATGCCCAGCAGCCCAGTGGACCATGTTCTTGCTGACAGGAGCATCATAGTCTTTCACTGCTGCAGGCCAATGATTTCAAGATATGACATGCTGTACATTCAGAGGTGATCTGCGAATAAGTTGTAAGAGAGGTTAGTCTCAGTACAGGCCACAACAATTGGATTGGAAATAGCATATAAACCGTTTAAGACAGACCTACCATTAAAATTTGTTACCAATAAAAGTTGTTAAATGATTAAGGTGTTTATGTAGATGCCACAATTCAAAGTTATTTTAAAATCAGATTTCTTTAAAATCACATTTAATAACCAAATTGAAGACTACACAACCCACAATCCTTAATAGAGATAAACCAATCAGAAAAGTCCCTTTAACCAAGGAAACAGGAATCAACAGTGACTGGTCACTTTAAGAAATTATTGTGAATGACAAAATTGTTTCTCTTCACCCTTGAATAAGTTTATGCCATTATACAGTATTGTTGTAATTCCTCTCAGAAACCATTTAATTAGCTTCATGGCTCATATTCTTTATATAATTGGTCACATTTTAGTTTAGGGACCAATTCTCACTCTTAGTAGACTATTAATTATGACTTTTGCTTCAATAAACTCCTAATATGCTGCTTATTAATAGTTAGCAAGGTAGCTGTTAGTTTAGGTATGGGGTGGATTAAGGGATCTAGTATACAGTCACGCAGAATAAGACATTAATACGTGCTTTATAAGTACTAATAAACAGCCAATATTCTAGTAAAATGCATGATATTAAGCAACTCGTTAATAACGAGATTTGGATCTTAAAATAAAGGCTTTCTATAGAATTTTATTTTTACAATTATACAGTAAAGAATATACTGTTTTATTTATTTAATTATTTATTTTATTTTTTATTTTTTTGTTGTTGTTGAGAAAATGAACTTGGAAAATACTCTAAGAAACTAAGTCTGCTAAAAAAAAAAAGAGGGCTAAGTAACCATGGGGTGTCTGAGCTTAGTGAAAGGTCAATTGCATTATGATGCAAATTATTTGAATTGATTCCTACGGCACAGAAGAAGTGCAGATGCCAGTGATGTTGCCTTAAGAAAGTCTTACCTGTGCAGATGCCGGGCTGTCAAATTATCTTTTATTAAATGTGATCAACAAAAGCATCATCAGGAATGTGGGTTTACATCTTCTCTCACATTTTCCATTTCTCAGGCTTATATATCAATGTCAACCTCCAATAGCACATGCGATGAATAAATAAATATTTTAAAAACACATTTGATTTCAATTACAACCATCATATCAACTCTTAGTAAGCACTGGCACATCATTTAGATTTACAAAGAGCTTTTGCACTAAGCCACTGGCCTGAAGGGTTTTAATTAAAACTGTAAATACTCCTACATGACACACTAATAATGCAACATAGCTCTCTGCCTGATTTCCCCATTGTAAACCTTTTAAGATTTCACATGGCTCTTCCCTAGACTAATATGATGCTTCGGGCATGAATCAATTGGTTTTGAATTGGCATGCAGTCCAAGACGCTTTATTATTTATACTTCAAAAAACACATGGTTGATTACTGGAATATTTTGGTCTATTGTCTGATACTAGAACAGACCCAAAAGACTAATCATGATGAAATAATAAAAACATTTTATATTAAACAGTCACTTACTGTAAGTTAACTGTTGTTCAGATATTGTTACGGAGCGAACGAAATGTGAGGCGGGCAGATCTAAGTGTAAAGCTTTATTCAAAGATATGGTCAAAAACAAAAGGAAGGGTTGAACACCAGCAAAGAGATACAGTACAGCCAAGACACAAGAGTAATCCAGTGACAGGCGTGGGTCAGTCGACAGCAAACGTAATCCAGGGGACCAGGCAAACGGGTAATCCAAGATGACAGATGATAGTCCAAACGAGGGGCGAACAGAGTCCAAAACGGCAAGACAAAAGGTTATTCCAAGACAGGCGGTAAATCCAGGGCAAGCAGAAATCAGACAAGACAAGATAACAGGCAAGGATCAAGACTTGGAAAACCAGCCTAGAAATAAGACAACTAGACTTAGGAAACTGGGAAAAACTCAAAGTGGCTCCGTAATATAGCTACTACTAGGGGAGTGATAAACGCTATGCAATACTCGGCCCTGAATGATGGTGATGGCCTTGTATTTATTCTGTGTGTGATTGGCTGCAGCTGTGTGCGTAATCAGAGAAGTGGAGCATGGGAAATGTAGTCCAAGGTGACACGTAACAGTCAGTGTAGTGTGAGAGTCAATATTTTAGGAAGGCAACCTCTGGTGGTGGGCAGACCGAAGACCATGGACAGGATTCGTGACAGATATGCTCTTTTGGTATAATGTGTAATGGCTCTGCAATCCCACCTACAAACCCTGCCGGTATGGAGACTCTAGTCTCGCTTAGCCAGACCTTCAGACTGACGACAGAAGGTCTGGGAACCTTGGTTGCTTCGAATGGCCAAGGGCTAGCTGAGACTCCATATGACTGACAGGTAAAGCAACCAGTTTAGTAAGCATTTAGTTGATCCTGATTAGCTCTCATCATCACAGTTGTAAACACGATGGCTTTCTTCTTTCGTGAGGGGATTTGGCATCACGGCATCTTTGTTTCCAGGCAAACCATTAAGGAATGCGACACACACATCTCTTGGAAATCCTGTATAATTCAACCAATTCGATAACGACTTCAAAACTCCTAAAGTGTTTCCACTTTTGTGTGCCGTATGCATTAGACGTTGAGCGAATGGTCCGTGGTTGTAACGTCCGAGGCTGAGACTACCGAGACTCTTTGGGTTACAAATCTGACTCTCTAACCATTAGGCCACAACTGCCCAATTTCAGGTTTCATTTAAAATAACTTAAAGAATGAACCATTCTAAAATGTGAGCTGCTACTGCAAATGCCCGGTCATCACTCAGTTTCAGTCTGGTCCTTGGAATGTCTGAAGTCATCTGATTTGCTGACCTGAGAAAGCTGGGTGGTTTATGTTTATGAAGGATATGCACTAACTAAGGTGTGGTCAAGTTATGCAATGGTTTATTTGCAGTGATTAATTATTTAAAATCAATTCTGTACTGAACTGGCAACCAATGAAGTGAGGTTAAAATCTGTGTTGCAAGCTGTTAAAATGTGGCAGCCACATTTTGAACCACTTGAAGATGGTTTAACAATACTTGGCAGAAATGGATGAATAATCCTTTCAAAATCACTGGAGAACGGTTTAACCTTTGCTATTGATCTTACATAGAAGGCATAACTAAACTGATCTGTTTATCAAATTTCAAAGAACTATCAAATTGGACACCAAGGTTGTTCACCACAGATTTATAGAAAGGGGCTAAATTTTCCAAGTCAAAAGAGTTTCGGGTGTCAGAAGTTCAAATTCAGAAAATTTTGTGACGTTGAAGGTTTAACTTCCCTTTAACTTATTTTATCTCAATAGTGAAGAAAATAACTTTTATCCTGTTTCCACAAAGGTAGGTACACCTAAGCGTCATCGGCGAAACAATGAAAAGATACTCCATGCTTATGAAATGTAGCATATATAATGAAAACAAGATTGGGCCCAGAACGGATCCTTGTGGAACCTCACTAGACATTTGTTACCTCGTGTACAGATTTGCTCACTAAATTCTCACACCTGTCCCTTCTTTTACCGCTCATTATTTTGTGCATGTCTTGCCCTCATTCAGTTCAGCTCTTTGTCTTGTCTTGTTTAAACTGCCACATTTTCTCTTGTGACTTTCTTTATTACTTGGATTATTGGCCCACTTTACCCGAAGAGCCATTTGTCTGGGCTGTATGACCTCAAAGTGTTTATCGGTATATACCTTCCAAATAACACATTATATGAACTGAATTATCGAAAGTTATTACTCCACCACTTTCACGTGTCATCAGCAACAACAGTCCTATATTGTTGAGACAACGCAGTTCAAACAAGGGAGATACAATTATGTCAGTATGGTTGCTTAGGTACTACAGACAGTTGTGACTATGTCTTCAAAAAAATTATTCATACTACACTGGTTAGGCAGCAAGTTATGTTGTGTTACGGGAAAAAGAACCTCTGATTAGGACAAAAATACGGATTAACTTGGAAAGATTTTATTTCTTGTCACACATGGTTCAGATACGGTGAACGCTGAAATTTGCATATAGAGCTCATCTTGAAAGCAGCTTGCGAATGAAAGCTCATTTTCAACCCACAAGAGTACTATACAATGTTCATGGCGCAAAACCTAAATCTTACATTAAATCAGTTCAGCGCACCATTGTAGTCAGTGTACCGCTGTGATTTACACAGATCACCCAGCATAATGTTAAATCTCAAAAAGTGTATTTCCAAATAGTTCACTGTGCTTGACAAAATATCTTATCACAGATGTGCTGCCGTTAGACGACGGCTGGGAAATGGATCTGAAACGAAATGGTTCACCCTGAAGACTTTTATGACAGAATTTATATATCTGACTGCACCATAACACTTTGCATTTCCTGTTCTGTGCCTGTCCTGTTCTGAGGTACTGATGGGAGAGAGAGCGAGTGGAAAATGTAATGGCACCATCTGATTCTTTAATCAGAGCTGGGATGTGAGGAGCTGACTGTCTCTGAGGGGCGGATACCGTCCATGCTGTCTGCTGGTAATGGGGCCTGAGGAACTTATATGCCGTGCACATGATCAAAGATTGGAAGAAACTGAACAAAACCAAGCAGTTAGTTGCTGTTACTGTAATGTTTTACTATTTCTTATTTGGATACTCTGGATTAAAATTTTGTTTCTGAAAATGGCATGTTTTATACTGTAGGTATATCTTAAAGAAAACATTTTGACTTTATTTTATCTGTAACACTTTAGGGACCAGTGCTTACTATTAACTTGTGGCTTATTAGCATGCACATTACTAGCATATTGTTTGTTTATTGTTTGAACATATTTTAGATCCCTTAATCCTACCCCATTCCGAAATTTAACACTTACCTTACTACATTTTTACATTTCGAAATGCATCCAAGTCCTTTATCTTTATTGTGTCCTAAATCTTTATTGTAAATATGAGGGTGAGTTAATAATGAAGTTTCATTATTAAGTAAAAATTCCTTATATTTTTGTACTGAAATGAACTTGCTAATAACCACAGTGCTGGATTGGCTAATGAGTTATTTATGTCAGTTAAATGGAAGATTTGATCTAGCCTAACTGATCTCTGGCTGCATATCCGTTTTGGTTTATGAGCTGTGTTCTACCAATCATCTGATCCCATCTCCAGCTGAAGCACGCTCATCCATTACGTTGAAAAATAGATGAATGCTGCTTCCTTATCTGTGTAATCCTGACAGTAGCACAGCCCCTCCCTGTGAGATGAAGGGAGAGACGGCTCACTCTAAAGGGAGATCTATGGCAGATTGCTTTGCTCTCTCCAGCTAAACGCTGTCCTCAGAAATCTTCCCTGGGAAAACAGGCAACAGCAACATCACAAGATTCTTGATAAGGGTGTGTGGGGTCTCTGGATTTTCTTGCTTTGCTTTCCAGTTTAATTTTTATTTCTTAGCAATGCTAAGGGATGAACTTGTTGTTAATGTATGAGTAACAATGTGTAGTGTGGAAATTCTTTTATGCCAAAAATCATTAGAATATTAAGTAAAGATCGTGTTCCATGAAGATGTTTTGTGAACGTCCTACCGTAAATATATCATAACTTAATTTTTGATTAGTAATATGCATTGCTAAGAACTTCATTTGGACAACTTTAAAGGCAGATTTTCTCAGTATTTTGATCTTTTGCACTCTTAGATTCCAGATTTTCAAATAGTTGTATCTTGGCCAAATATTGTCCTATCCTAACAAACCATACATTAATGGAAAGCTTATTATTTTCAGATTTCAGAGTAATCTCAATTTAAAAACTGACCCTTATGACTGGTTTTGTGGTCCAGAATCACATATATTAATTAAATATTTATGCTTTTGCTATATCTCTCTGGATTTACTGGATTTACTAGGTACGGGTTTGAGTAAAATGTTAATATTTGCTTTATTCTATAAAGGTCAGATAACATTTTTTCCAATATTTAAGTAACAATATTTACATTTTTACATACGCATGTATGTATGCATTTACTTACTTATTACTGGCTAGAAAGTTGTTCAAAATAATAAATGATTTAATTTGTTGTGATTAAAAATCAGGGTTATTCCACCAAGTATTTATTTATTTATTTATTTATTTATTTATTTATTTATTTATTTATTTATTTATTTTTTCTGTTCTCTTTTGCAGTTAAAACACTGGTATTGTGTTATCTAAAAATTAATATAAACTCTGAAAGCATGCCAATTGTCATTTCATGCTCTAAATTGCTAAATTGCCTTTTTTTTTTTTTTTTTTTCAAATGTGAAAGAAATGTAGTAGTTTACAGTTTATAAATAAAAAAATATATATTATTAATTATTATTATTATTATTATTAAATGAAAAATTCATTTGAATGAAAAATGTATTATTGTTATTATTATTATTATTATTATTATTATTATTATTATTATTATTATTATTATTATTGTTGTTGTTGTTCTTATATTAAATCAGCATTACATGAATAAAGCAGTGAGTAATGCAAATAACATCTTTAACAACATTTTTAATATGTAATTATTTTCTGGAACAGTTTATTAACTGTATTATTTATTAACTGTACTTTTCTATTCTATTGTATTGTATTCTATTTATATAACATTAAAAAGTCACATTATACAAAATTATATAGCTTCTAAACCATCCCTTTTAATAATAGGTAATTTGTAGCTACTTTATGTTCTGAAACACTATGGCTGATTTATGATTCATAGTTCAATCAAACTGTTCCATCAATATGATGTTATATGAAACTTGCTCAGAAACACCCAGAATCTGGCCAGAAAACTGTCGGACAACAGAAAATAGCATACTAGACATATGGAATGAGGAGGCTAAATATACATGTTTATTTGTGCAGAAAGAGCCTAAACCATTCAAAATATGTCTGTTCTTCACATTGTTCACTGCAAATGCTTTGATTCTAATGCTGTTTTATAACTTTTCAGTAGATATTTATTCCAAGCTGTAAATCATTCAGTCAATATCTCAATACCACATGGCAAAACAATTTGTTTCTATAGAACTTTATTTTATGTACTTGTACATTTTTAAATCCTCTATGCTTGTATCTAAAGACATCTCAGATGATGCTCTCTTTTATACATAACAATATACAGTACATTTGTGGCAAACATTAGCAGACACAACCCACACTTTGTGCTTTACCTTTTTTTCCCTGTATTTTTGGTATGTTTTAACATCATCACGAACAGACAAACATTTGCAATATTTCATACACTGGCATGCGCACAATGATCCGGACCTTTTTGAAGTCAAAACAACACCAAACAACATCCTTTTTGTGGTGTGTTCTGCAACTTTAGAAATTAGCATTTTAATGCATTCATTTATTGGTTTTATTCTCACACAT
The DNA here is from genome assembly GCA_036247105.1 of Cirrhinus mrigala. NCBI lineage: Eukaryota > Metazoa > Chordata > Actinopteri > Cypriniformes > Cyprinidae > Cirrhinus > Cirrhinus mrigala. The sequence continues at coordinate 159,530 of CM070027.1, read as the reverse complement.
ACGGTTTTGTCAGTCTTTTGCAGTTGACTTTTTTCTTCTTCTTTTTTTTTTTTTTTTTTTCATGGGTTAAAAAGAAAACATAAAAAGGGCTCAAACAATAGGGGGTGTAGCTGTTGATACGCCAGGCAACACTTTAAACAGGCCTGCCAGGCGGGAGAGCGGACCACGAGTGTGTGAACATCTGAAAGGAGCAGAAACAGACGCAATGTCTCACAAAATATGTGCCAAACACTTCTTGTTGGCCTGCTTCAAAAAGTTGCTCGGAATCATCAGATTTTCTTTCTTTTTGAGTTCAGCAACCTGCTTTCAGGCTTCATTTTGTCTTGAAATAACAATATACTAGTATGGTTATAAATAAAACCAATGAGCTGAAAGCAAACAGAGCCTGCGTTTTGATGCACATTTTTCATTGCTCAGAATGACATACACATCTATAACATTCAAAATCCTAAACATCTCTTTCATTCCTCCGTGTGCTTGTGAAAATACAGAGCAAACTTCAAAACACACTATTATGATTCATTAAATAAGAGCTTTTACATACAGTACACCATACATTCTTCAGTGGGTACAACAACCCAATCTCACATGAAAAAGTAACTATTATATGAGGTGATGATTTCATATGAATTTGTATAATGTTAGACATACAATTTTTAGAAAAAAAAAAAAAAAAAGCATGAAGGCCCACCTCTATTCCCAACAATTTGTCAAAATGTTAAATAGTTATGAATTGCCTTGAGTTTGGGTTGGTGTTTGAATTTGAAGAGTATTTACAGTGTAGTTTCAATGCATATTCTCATTAACTTTTACAATATAAAAGAAAAATATGAAAAACAAAATTATAAACAAGTGTTGTATGTTTCTGCTTGTTGCAGTGCCAAAAAAATCACTTTCTAAAATTGATTTTTAAAGGAATGTTTACCTTTATGAAGATATATTTTTCAGACAAATGCATGTTTTTCATTTATGTCTAAGGTCTACATTAGAATATTATGAAATATAACAAAGGGATCCACCACATTTTGAATATCTGTGGCATTTTTGTCAGATATGTGTACCCTTAACCCTTTAATTTCTGATCCTGGCTATGTTGAAGCATATTATTCTAGTAAGTTTATTAGTGTAAATATTTATTTACTTTTCTGAAATTATTGCTAGGTGTGAAACTGAAAATGTGCATGTAAATAAACATGTCAAACACAATAGCATGACACTGATCTCAAGCTACAGCTTGCTGCAGACTTTAATAAAGAGTAAGATGTTGAGCTTGTCCTTTAAAATAGAAAGGGGGGATCAGACTATCCCATCCAATCTGACAAAGACAAGATAGTTAAAAAAAAAAATGTTTTCTGACAGTAACAACGAATATTGCAGAATATTGAAAAATGTACTGAAATGAAACTGCTGAGAGCTATACCTCTGAGAGATGTGAGATGGACCCTGTGTCGTGGCCATGGAATTTCAAATGAACAATAGATGCTGCATCCTATAGTCTAACTGAGGCCTGTTTCACACCGCATACACAAGTGTGTAGGCAAAGCAGCAGCAGGAGAGTGTGCTGTGCTTTTACATCCAAAGCAGTTCTTCTGTGTAACAGAGCGGCAACTCTGTACAGAATGTAAAGTGATTTCTGGGTTGCTAAATTGAACATTTCCTCTAATAATGGCAATAAATTATACAATGGTTTTTGAGAGTGTGCAAAAGCCTGAAATAAACATAATTTGTTGATAGTTTGACTGTTTGATCTACAATGTAAACTGCACATACTGCATACTGAAAACATACATTTTGAAGCAGTTACGTTTATTTTAGAAAATGTATTTTTCTAATAAGTAACTACAGCTGAAGTCAAAAGTTTACATACACCTTGTAGAATCTGAAAAATGTTAATTATTTGATCAAAATAATGCATGTTTTTTTTTTTTTTTTAGTACTGACCTGAATAAGATATTTCACATAAAAGATGTTTACATATAGCCCATAAGAGAACATTTAATTTATAAAAATTTACCCTGTTCAAAAGTTTACATACATTTGATTCTTAATACTGTGTTGTTACCTGAATGATTCACAGCTGTTTTTTGTTGTTGTTGTTTGTTTGTTTGTTTGTTTGTTTGTTTTGTTTTTTTGTTTTTTCATGAGTCCCTTGTTTGTCCTGAACAGTTAAACTCTTCGCTCTTCTTCAGAAAAAATCTTTCAGGTCCCACAAATTCTTTGGTTTTTCAGCATTTTTGTGTATTTGAACCCTTTCCAACAATGACTGTATGATTTTGAGATCCATCTTTTCACACTGAGGACAACTGAGGAGCTCATATGCAACTATTACAGAAGGTTCAAACACTCACTAATGCTTCAGAAGGAAAAACGATGCATTAAGTGCCAACCTTTCAGAATTTAAAGATCAGGGTAAATATACCTTATTTTGTCTTCTGGGGAACATGTAAGTGTCTTCTGTAGCTTCTGAAGGGCATTAGTAATTTAAAAAAAAAAAAAAAATAGAAGAAGAAGAAGATATTTAGGCAAAATAAGAAAAATGTACACATCCTCATTCCATTCAAAAGTTTACACCCCTTGCTCTTAATGCGTCGTTTTTCCTTCTGAAGCATCAGTGAGCATTCAAATGCACAGAAATGCTGAAAAACCAAAGAATTTTTGGGACCTGAAGTATTTTTCTGATGAACAGCTAAGAGTTAACCTGTTTAGGACAAACAAGGGACTCATGAACAACTATCACTAAAAAAATAAAAATAAATAAATCATTTCCGGTAACAACACAGTATTAAGAATCACATGTATGTAAACTTTTGAACAGGGTCATTTTTATAAATTCAACCATTATTTCATCTCTTTAGATTTGTAGCAATGTCTTTGAATGGGGTGTGAAAGAGGCCTAGTTTCTAGTAACAAGTAATTTGTCTGTCCACAATGAAAGTGCAAATGCTACATGCAGCACAGTAGCCTGGATATAGTGTAACTCTTAACCCAAACATAAGCAAAACATTTCATTGGATTTCCACTGAGTTATAATCATAATGCTATTAATTCCATCACTGACTTTTAAATCTAATCAAATGATAATGTATCAATCTCTTTGTCTGGCTTTACCTCCAAAGCCCTTGCTATGTATCTCCAAAATAGTGTTGATATAGGTGTAGGCCTATATAAAATAAAAAAAAAAGTCAGCTTATAGAAGCTAGAGTATGAATGTGTGGTGCTTGCACAGCACAGCATGAATGCCACCTGAATCTCCAGGTACTTCCTGGTACAAAGCAGTGGTGAGTTTGTGCTTTAGGTGAGTTGTGCTCATGTGTGACATATGCTACCTGGTAACAGCTTAACATTAAATTCCACAATTGGGTCTTTTCCCATTCTGTTACTTTAGCTTCATCTGGTACTTTTTTCATATAATTCATTTATATATAATTCATATGGATTCCAAACACTTTTATTATAATTAGCTGTCTTAGTGGTTGAAGAGTAATCTCTTACAGATTATAAGTGCAATTCATATAAAAGACATTTTAATGTTATTTACAAGTGATTTGTAATTTTATTATTTTACAATATGGACAATATTTGGAAAAAAGTAGGAAACATGTGCAATAAAATAATGACTTTACTGTATCCTTTTACACACACAGTTAATAAATAATCTATTCTATTATAGATGATATTCTCTCTGCCCTTTCATTTTTAGCTTTCTGTTTAGAAGGCTTCATGACAGGAGAATGAGAGGCTGGAGGCTACGTTTTGATTAGCACTCAATGAATTTTAATTTATATTCCAATTCAAAGGGCTACTTTGAGAAAAGACAGTTTGCAAGATCATGTCCGTCATTTATTTACCCCTCAAACTGTTCCTGTCCTTTGGCTTTTTCCTAACTTTCTAAATCAAATTCATCATAAGTGTGCATCTGGAGTCTTTCACACTTCACAGAGTGTAGTGAAATGAGAGACAACATCTTCTAGTTATGGTAATACATTTGGGTTATTTTCGGGGATATATATTAACTAGAATATATATATATATATATATATATATATATATATATATATATTATATATATATATATATATATATATATATATATATATATATATATATATATATATTCTAGTTAAATAGTAGATGTCTCAGGACACAGAATGCAATACAAATCAAAAGGTCTGGATCTTATATATTATATATGTGAAGATGTGATATATAAACATACAGTATGTGCCTTTCTTTGAACATCTACTCACATTTTTGTAATTAACTGTCTTACAATAAAAGCATTTCTTAAGGTAAACTCAGTTTAAGGCTGTTCATTATAAACAGTTGAGGTATAAAATATAAGAAATTAGTGAAAAAATAAACAGCGTAAAATGAAGGATGAAGAGGCCGATCATTTTTTCCCTCTTGCATAATTATAAATTATAATTTAACTGTTTGAAAATAAATGTTGCATTATTATTATTATTATTTTGTTTTTATTTAAATATTATTGTAAGCTATTACTCCACGGTCTTTACACCAAGGTCTGTCTAGCATAGATTTAAAATAAATTCAATAGCAGCAACTTATGATGCTTTTATTTGTTTTCCAAAATCCTTGCAAAATGTTAAAACTTAAATTAAACAAAATACATCTAAGCTTTATTGGTGTGTTTCAAAAATGATGTTTGTTAAGGATGGTATTTATTAAGCATTACGTACACCAATATGTTTCCACTGAATTATTATCAGCTATGTATATGTCTCATTAAATTTAATAGTCCTTATGGAACATATATCCTTCCATTTCTCAGATTCGCTCAATAAACAGCAAAATGTGTTCTGCAAAAACATTGCACAACCTTAAACTATGTTCACACTGATCAGTGTGCTTGCTTCCAGGATATAACCCTAATCTTTTCCTGTTATTGTCATGATTATTCCAACCATTCCATATTTAACCTTTGACCTCAAGCGTAAGCCATCATCCACTCCCATTTGGAATATCATGTTAAAATCAATATGTTGCAGGCAGCAGTTTTAAAGCATTTATGTGATGCTATTGAGTTTCCACCCACAACCTATTTATGCCATGACTACGGTATATGCGGAGGGGTCTTTGATAGTAGCTGAGGTATGAAAATGGAACGTGGAGAATCCAAAAAAGGGAAAACACGTTTGGCTCCATGGTCTTCTGTGCTTCTCAGAGTGTTGAAATGGAAACCCACTCTCACATCCGCCAAGGCAGTGGCTATTCTTAGAAAGGGCACAGTTGGGACCACATGCATTATTTATGAGGTGGATGCACATTCATCTTTCAACCTCTGGGCCACCTCAACTCAATCGCTGTGGCACTAACATACCGAGGTCAAAAATTCAGTTGTAACAAACACACAATTACACATAAAGTGTAGCTCAGCAAGGGACCGAAACCAAAGAGACAAGTAGTAGTGCGTCTCACTCGTGTCTCTCTGGAACTCTACAAAAATGTAGGTGTCTACAAGTAAACAATTAGCGTTCGGGCAGATGAAGTGGTCGCTCGGGTTATCGACCGACATTGACAACAAGTCAGAGGCAGTAGTAGTGTGGTGTGTATTAGCAATAGTAGTTGTAGTATTAGTAGTGAACACGTAGCTTGCGCTTTTAGGTTTGAAGTTTACCGCCATCCCTCAAAGACGGTATTTGCGCAGGAGGTCGGCCTGCCACATGTACTTGCGCTCAGGAAAGTGCTCGGGAATCTTGATCTTGCGGAAGTCCTGGATGCACTTCTCCAGCTCCTCTTCCACAGTCAACTTTTCTTTCGCCGGCCGCTTCTTGCAGGTGCTGGTGTCCCGGGAACTTGCGGTGAGCGTCCGGAGAAGGTCGCTTTTGCGACGCTGCTCAGACTGCTGCTGCTGCAGGAGATGCTGAACGGGGCCTTTCTTGGGAGGCCTGTCCAAGGTTTGTACGTGCGTCTGTCGGCTGACCGGGCCGCGGATGACGGTACCTTGCGGGGAGCTGGCCTCAGAATGGCTCTCCGAGCTGGAGGTGGAGAGTTCGTTGAATGAGGTTCCACTCTCACCTTCGCCTTCACCTTTGTGACCCTTGCAGCAGCAGTCGCATGGAGGAGATGACCAGCGAGACGGGCCACCTGGAAAAGAGAGGAGAAGAGTTCACACAAGGCCTGAGGGTATTGATCCTCACGGTGACATGGACTATGTTTACAGAATACTAGTGCACTTCTAATTTAACCCCTCCGGACCCGGGTCGTCAGCATGGGAAATGGACATGCTAATAAGGACAGTAAAGACTATAACCTCTTGCGTCAAATGCTGCTGCACCTCTTGAGATCGGGAGAGTGAGGTTTACCCTAGTGTTGGGCAATACGCTCAATTTTCATATCGTCCTATCGTCAGCCTGTGAGAACGCAGATACACAATATTATCCTGCTAATTAATTAATTTATTTATTTAGTTTCATTGCCGGAAAGTGAACCAACAACAGCATAAGGCTAAAAGCAACCTAATGTTTTTAATATGACTTAATTTGTGTTTAACATGATTCAATTTAATAGAAACATTGTATGATACTAATGCTTACATTTCCTTAGTTATTCAAAAAGCAGCTACTGAACATTAACATGATCAATCATCACTGACTAGCCTAGCCTATTCTAGCGCAAGTTCATGCGCTTTAAAATACACTTCCGGTACCAGAAGTGAATAGCCTACAATACAGTTATATCACTGTATGATGAATAAATCTCTTACCCCTTATTTACAATATAAACGTCGGCGAAGGGGGGAGTGGGGGCATTCACGGACCATACCCCCCAAAACGAGTTACTGTGCCCCCCTTTTCCATCCTCTCCTCTCCTTGCTGAACATTATCGATTTTGAAAGTGAAAGTGAAACCAAAAAAGCAGCGCGCATAAGAAAGCAATTGCATGCTTTCGCGAGCGTCAGCAACTGCGAGCAATCACAGATTGCACGCTTCCCACCTGAAACACCCCTTCAACGTGCGGTCAACATGATTTGTGCCACCGATGGAGGTGTCCTGGCGCCGGCTCTATGACGTGGCCACTGGAGCTGATCGTGGCCACTCTAGTCAATGCCTGTGTTTATACCAGCCACCTCTCTGCAAGTTTCTGAAGCACCCCAGAAGCGGCTCTCAGAACTGCATCACTAAAGTTAGGCGTCTAGTCTATTTTTTACAGATAACAGTAACAATCATTTTACTATCGTCAAAGGCATCTCTAACTATCATCAATACACGATACTATCATCTGTCGGCACAACCCTAGTTTACCCGCACAGCACTTACCAGTTGTCCTACAATACCACTCACTGGGTCATCAGCATGGGAGGTGGGCATGCTAATGAGGATTCTAAAGACCACAGCCTCTAACTTCAATCACTACTATGCCTCTTGAGATCAGGGGAGTGAGGTTTACCCGCACAGCACACCCCTACACCTCACTTCTCTCCGGGTCATGGCACCAACATAACCCCACCATTCTGGACAGCCCCACTCTGAGCTCAAACCCGGGTTGTCAGTATAGGAGGCAGGCATGATAACAAGGACGCTAAAGACCACACCCTGTTAGTCACTATTTGAGATCAGGGGAGTGAGGTTCACCCATACAGCACCCCCCTAAACTTTGGCAGTTTCGATATTTACATGGAGGAATATGCAAGAGCAAAGACTGAACACTAATAATAATAATTTTACATTAATAATTAGTAATCCCTTAATTTTTAATATTTAGCATGTTTGTGTGCTGCTGCGCGTCCCTGTGTGTGTAAAAATCAGAGTGTACACGCCCTGCTTAGGTGCATTTTACTAAAGCACCCTTTAAATAAATGTAAAAAATAAATAAATACTGCACCACTGACATGAGATCAGGTTTTAGTTGGTCAATGGTGCAATTGTTTTCAGCTGCCTCAAAATAGCAATGCGCCAACAATGCACCTGAACACACCTCATTTTTAGACCAGCACACCAAGTGGCGCTGGACATGAAAATGATAACTGCATCAGGCTGAATCTAACAAAAAACACTTGCGTTGCACCTGGCGTCGCATTGCGCCAAGTGTATGATAGCGCCCTAAACCTTACTCCCATCTGGGTCAATAGTGTTAGAAGCCATTTATACTGAGTGCAAGTAAGGGAAGATTTTTTTGCATCTTACAGTACGGTAGTATATTATAAAATACTACATATTATCAACAGAATTTTCATTATATATGGTTATGTTTAATAAAAATACAAATGGATGCTACCTTATTGAGACTTTACTTCTCTTTATCCCTGGAGCCCACCCTTGCATCTACCCCTAACCATATGGAACCGGATAATCAATAAAACTGTCCTCAAAGGTCCTGGAAGGGAGAAACGGTTTTGAACGTGGTAAAAATATGAGCTGCATGCATGAGAACAAACCATCATTTTCAATTAGGCAGCTTTTACATTACATGGTTGAAGTGACCCAATTCCATTTTTTTTCCTCCCGTGTGGCACAGATAGGATATGACCCACAAACATGTAAACAGGAAAAAAGCACATTGAGATTTCAATATTCTCAGACCGGTTTCAGGCGTCGTTCATACGTGGAAGTACCTGATATGATATAAACCAGATTTGTCATTGAAAAAAAGCAACGGTGGTAAATGATGTCAACTCAGGTGGATACCAACTGCAATCACATGCCTCTTTTCAGTGGCACAATGGAAGATGTTTTATGTCTTGTGAGCCTCTGAGCAAGCATTTAGTCTCTGTCCATTGCAAATTGTGCCATTTTTAATTCCTTTTCAGGCTAAGCTTTTCCAGATCAGTGCATCTACCTTGGGTTGTTTCACCAAGTGTATACTATAAATGAAGATATCGGATATGGATCACTTTTAAAAGAAAATGTAAGCTAGTCAAAAAAATTGATATAATCAACAAATCACAACTGGATATCAAGATCAGCACTGTAAATGCTCAGACAGCTTTTATTCCTTTTCACATGAAGTGTGATTTACAGGGCCACAGTTTTGATTAAGAAAGCCTAATTTTTTACACATTTTCTTGCACAATATTATGTTATGACTTCAAAACAATTTTAACATGCCTTGAGTTTTGAAAAATGATACATCTGAACATTAGTGTTACATAAACAGCTTCATATGTATGGGTTTTCTAACGCAGTAGATTTTCCCGGTTGCACATGTGAGGTGAAGCACTCCGGTATGAATCCTGTGAAACTACGGTTCGACAAGACAGTTGAAACCTGCATATAACAAAGTTAAAACAGCACGGTTGCATCAGTGGGTGCATTTTTATATCACTTTTGCATTTGTTAACACTATCGGGTAGGTTTAGGGTTGGATTTGATGTGGGGGGGTATGTTATTTTCCAACACAACAGAGCATTAGCCTCTTAGCGACACTCCCCGAACATTTCAATTCTGCACCACTGCAATACATGCCTGTATCAACATAATAAAAACGTATTGATAGTGCATTTTATCGCCACTCACTGGACACTTCACTTTGAAACTGCTGTGAAACATGCAATAAGGTATGTAATACAGACGTTGCAGAAATGTCACCTCGAGCGCATATTTCCAAAGAACCTGGGTTGCCATATTGTGACCTCATTATGTGTGCAAATAAAATTCAGTTATTCTGGAAATAGTGTTACAGTGTTCCTGAAAACCCATGTGTTCAAAGCAGTGATCATCTTAGCACCAGTATAATAAGGCTTACTCCACAAAAACATACTATATGCTTTTATGCTAGCCACAAAGCACCACAATCGTGAGTGTGAGACAGACAACATTGACTGTTATTCACCTAACAGAGTGAAGCCAATTACACAGGCTGTGTTTTCTAAGGCCTGTCACTGATGAACTATGTCTGTTATTCTCCACCACACTGATCCACGCTATTTCACAACACTGATCCATGTCAGATTTTTAATTATGCAACCTCAATCCATTTGCATTTAATTATGCAAATGAAAGTCGGGGTGTCAAAAATGATTCACGGCGAGAGTGGCGGCACTTGATCAAACCCATTAGCCGCCTATATGAATGTTTATGCACAAATTCAGTGCCGCATAGTTATAATTAAATATAATATAAAAGGTAATTGCACAGTTGTGTCCACATTTAGCAACCTAGATTTGGCGAGCACAGACCTTCACTGTCAAATTATCACCTTTCAATATGAAACACAATAGTGTGGCACAAAAATATCCTAGAATCTGGACTCAGTGGATAAATGTCAGTGAATAAATATAGCTTATATAATTTGAATGTACAGTACATCACCTACCTAAGTTCTATCAAAGAAATAATAACACTATATATACTTTAATCCCTTTTATTTTAATGAAACCTATTTATTTAATCAATTCTTAGATGTTATTAACAGTTCAGAACATCTGTTGCACCTTCAACTGTAACTTTCAGAATCACAAAATGTTGTCCATAAATATATTTTGAACTGTTATTCATAGCCTATTAAGAAGGTGCACAATCATGTTGCAAGTGCCAGAAAGAAGTTCATTTGCTGCAGTGAAACTATTTGGTGGTGCTATTGATCCCACACCAGCAATAGAGACCTTGTATTGCCAACACTGCAATAAAATAGTTGTGCTGTGTTGCAAAACACACATCAAACCTCTAGGCATCCAACTCAAGCATATGCGATATGATTTTAAAATTAAAACACTGAATCCCTTTTGCATTAACCATGGGAGAGAATATGGCAATAAATATCCATAGTGCTTAAGACACGACCTATCTTTAATGGGACAACAAGAGGCCCAAAAGAAATGACAGGAAGTTGCGCTTCTCATTATGTGGCAGAGCCTGCTCTGGAATTAATTTGTGTCACTCAGTATAAAAAGGGACCTTTGATCGATGAGTCGAGGCCTCATAATTGCTGTTTTGAAAAATGGCCCCTGACTTGGCAAAACGGCTAAATCAGCTGGTGGCCAATTTTCTTGTCCAAACGGAATTAACAGGATGCGCCAAAGTAGTGCTGACAAATGCCATGCATTTAAAAATGCCTCTGTGAATAATGTTCATGGGTAAATATTGAATAAGTTTACTAATGTATATGATAATACTCAGTGCTTTGTTTTGCATTTCAGTGGGACTAAACTCTGCATTAGGGATGGACGATACCAAAATATTTTAGTTCTATACCATACAGATACTTTTGGATACAATTTTAGCAATACCGATATTGATAAACAATACCGATTACTTCCCAAATGGGTATGTGATTTTTCAAGATAAATTTCATATTAAAGACAAATCACATGTACATGACATACACTGGCCATTAAAAACAAATGTATTGCAAAAGTGAATATAAACACAATTAAATAAAAATCTGTGTACCAATAATTGTTAAAAAAAAAAAAAAAAAAAAAAAAAAAAAACAATATTGTATTTATAATAATAACAAAGTCATATATTTTAATAAAAATATGATTAAAATAATCTAAAATACCATGCATCATATATCATTGCATCTTGCTGTATATTTTTCAACAGGTGAAAAGTAGCACCGCACCAAACCTACATTTTTATTAATATACAGTTGAGGTTAAAAGTTTAAATACATCTTGCAGAATCTGCAAAATGTTAATTATTTCAAAATAAGAGGGATCATACAAAATGCATGTTTTTTTTTGTTTGTTTGTTTGTTTGTTTTGTTTAATTTAGTACTGAACTGAATAAGATATTTCACTTAAAAGACATTTACATATAGTCCACAAGTGAAACTAATAGCAAAATTTATAAAAAATGATGCGGTTCAAAAGTTTACATAAACTTGATTATTAATACTGTGTTGATCCACAACTGTTTTTGTTGTTGTTTTTGTTTCGATTTTGTTTTGTTTAGTGATAGTTGTTCAGGAGTACCTTGTTTGTCCTGAACCTTTTGAATTTGAAGACCAGGGTAAATTTAAACATGTAAGTATCTTCTGTAGCTTCTGAAGGTATATATATATATATGATATTTAGGCAAAATAAAAAAAAAATTTAAACATCTTCATTCTGTTCAAACGTTTTCACCCCTGGCTCTTAATGCATCGTTTTTCCTTCTGAAGCATCACTGAGTGTTTGAACCTTCTGTAATAGTTGCGTATGAGTCCCTCAGTTGTCCTCAGTGTGAAAAGATGGATCTCAAAATCGTAGTCATTGCTGGAAAGGGTTCAAATACACAGAAATGCTGAAGAAAAAAAAATTGTGGCACTTGAAGGATTTTTTCTGAAGAACAGCAGGCAGTCTAACTGTTCAGGACCAACAAGGGACTCATGAACAACTATCATTGAAAAAAAAAAAAAAAAAATCATTTTTATAAATTCAACTATTATTTTCTCTTGTGAACTATATGTATATGTCTTTTATGTGAAATAACTTATTCAGGTCAGTGCTAAATAAAAAATAACATGCATTTTGTATGATCCCCCTTTTTTTGGTAAAATAGTTAACATTTTAACAACTGCAATTTTAATATTGATATTTTTTAAAGATATCGATACCAAATAAGTAGCTTGTAAGTACTGAAATATCATTACTGCAGTATCGATGTGCACGTCGCTACTTTGCATCACCAAGGTTAGAATTTTCTATCATATATATATCCACCTTTAAGTTGTTGCAAAGCAAAAAAGTGTTCTTTATTCCACTGAACACAAAATAAGAAAGGCTTAAGAATTCATGGAATATAGTCATATGGACCACTTTTTTTTTTTTTTTTTTTTTTTTGAAGGTTCTTGAAAAATTCTCCTTTTGTGTTCCATGGAAGAAAGTAAGTCATGCGGCTTTGAAACATGGAGATGAGTAAATGATTATTTTCAATTTTGGGTGATCTATTCCTTGAACAAAACTGGGGACTGCATCATTTATGTGGGTTTGCTGTTATGCTTTCCTAGTAGTGATCTTGCTTTTTTTTCCATCCCAGAAGTGAATAACCAGAAATGTTAATAAAGAGAATGATAGCTGGACTGGTTTAAAAAGCTCTTAAGTGATAATTACATTTTTCTAGACAGCTCTTTTGTCACTGAAGTTTGTGCATTTATACTTTAATGCTCGCTTCAGAGCCCATGATGTGCACAGGAGATATCCACAGCTAAATAAAGGGGGCACAGCCAAATAAAGCTATGTCTGGGCAATTAAAAAACATATATATATATATATATATATATATATATATATATATATTATATATATATATATATATAGTTATTAAATATAGTAATATAGCAATTAATCTTAAAAGTATGCTTTTTCCAAACATTTTTTGACCAAACAGTCGATTTTGACTTAATGGCTCAAAACGTTTATTGTAAAAGCTAAAATAGTAATGTATACTCAGTGTTGGGGATAATGCATTACAAGTAACGCGAGTTACATAATAATATTACTTTTTTCGAGTAACTAGTAAAGTAACGCATTACTTTTGAATTTCTAAGTTACTTTTTCAAATAAGTAACGCCAGTTATTTTTTTCCCCATTTATTGATTGACAAGTCTCTTGTCTGGAAATTGGGAGTAAACATGATGTTACTGTATTCTAGATTAAATGTGAATATGCATTAATTCATCTCACCCACAAAAAACAGATTCAGTATTCCTCAAAATGAATGAAAACAGTGAAATGCAAACTCAGAATATGACGCAACCCTGCAATAATTAAATATGTTAAATAACACAAATATCCTTTATGTATTTAATCCCACTTTATTAACTAGTGTCTAGTGCTGCTGACCTTCGATTTTGCAATTCAACCATACTAATAAGCAAAAATTACTTTAGGTAAACTAAAATTTGTGCTTTTTTATAGCTAATAAAAAATAATAATAATAGCATCTAATCATATGAAGAGTGATCTCCTGCAATAATGTACTTTTCTTTCAGCCTGAGGTGAATTCATTTCACTTTATGTGTAAAAGGGCTTTTACATTAGAATTGTTTTATATTAAAATCAAAGAAGCAAGCCCTGCCCAGATTTAAAAAGGAACACAAAAGTAACGTAACACATTACTTTCAATAAAAAGTAACTAAGTAACGTAATTAGTTACTTTTTCAAGGAAGTAACGCAAAATTGTAATGCATTAGTTTTAAAAGTAATACTAGACACTCAATAAAATCAATCCACTTAAATTAACAGTTTGCATTCAATCACAGAAATGGATCAAACTAACCAACACTAACACCATTTCAGCTACTGAAATTTAACGGCAGAGATATTAATACAACATCTGTGAGTCTAAATTAGTTTAATAACAGTCTTTTGAAAACTTAATAAATAGCTAAAATGTGATCTAAAATGCATCTATATATCTACTAATTCTCACTAGAGTGTTAGTAGAGTATTAGTAGAGTGGTAGGGTTAGGGTTAGATTACGTTGACATGTACTTCCAAAGTTACTTATAGTCAGTATTATGTCTGTTGGGAGACCATCACAATAAAGAGTTAGAGCAGACAGTCTACTAATACTCTAATGAAAGTTAGTTGACATGTAGGTGCAACGTTACTTATTGTCAACACAATGTTCAAAAGGGACCATCACAATAAAGCGTTACCGAAAACTGTCTGTAAATGAGTTAAAACAGACTGAATGACTGTTAAGTTTTGTTGACAAAGCTTTGAAGCTCTATTAGTTTGCATATGAAATAATAATAAGTGTCATTATTTTACAAAAATATTAGAACACACACACACACACACACACACACACACTAACTAACTAACTAAATAAATAAATAAATAACAATTTGAATGTCCTGAATAGTCCTCCTTTCTAGTTTTTGGCTATTCTATTACAAATGAAGCACATGCTATTAGCACAAGTTCTTTTGAGGCTGCAGTGATGAGTGACAGTAGAAAAGCTCCAGATAAACCAGATAATTCATGCTTCAATCTAAACCCAAGTGTGTCCACAAGCCATTGACTGCTGAGCCTCAACATTTCTACAACAGCTGACAGGGGCAGCACCCCGTCACAGCTTCCCGCCCTCCGTGTGCCGACCGTCAAGCCCTGATCAATCTGCTGTTCTAACACACACCGGCCTGATCTGTCCACCCGGCCGGCCGGCCATCCATCTTCACTCGCACTCTGGCCGTATCAATACATCAGACAGCTGGTGGAGGTGTCTGAGCTATCGGACCCCGATTGATTCTTGTCATATACCTTGGCAACATGCTGAAAATGGCAAGGGAAGATAAACGTCAGCACTGCCATGCAAGCAAATAATCCCCCTCATTGTCATTTATTCGGTTTGCCACTGTCACGTCACTGATGCACTATTTTTTTACGAGTTAGGACACTGTGCCTCACGTCAGAGTTCCTGGCAGGAGTGACAATCTCTGAATCTCAGGCCTTACAAGAAACTATTAGCAATAAATTTGTTAAGGTGCCAATAGACTCACATAGCCAGACTTATGACTTGCAGCAAAAAGTCTGGACCACACTGCAGCTTATTCTGGCCTGTTAGACAGGAAGAGAAAGCTAAGTCAATGCCATCCTTCAGCTCAAATGCACAAAAAAATTAAGCTCATTATAGATTGTGCCTTATTCATTGACATTTTTTCTCATTTAGCAGATGCTTTTATCCAAAGCGACTTACAAATGAGCAGTACAACAACCAATAGAAAGTTTTTAAAGGGGTGCTATTATGCTTTTTCACTTTTTGAATTTTAGTCAGTGTGTGGTGTGTATCTTTGGCCATAAAAAGATCTACAAAGTTACAAATCTCAAAGTCCAAAAATATCTCCAAAAAGAGATATTTTGGTTTTTTTTTTTAAAAAAAAACCCTTTTCAAGAACTATAACGAACGGATCGTTTGGACTATAGCGCTTGTTTTCCGCATGCAATGATGTCGCAACGCGGCCCATTAGAATATCAGCACATTAAATCCCGCCTACGGAAATTCTAATTGTTAGGGGGTGGGTAGGGATGAGGAGGGGGATTAGCCTAACTTTAGCGATGCAGCGCAGAGAGCTGCTTCAACGAGCCGCAGCATGGTGGGTATAAACACAAGCATTGACTAGAGTGGCCGCTTCAGAGCAGTAACGCGCGGCAGACGTGTGCAGTACAGGGGGACGAAACACATGCCGAATCCACAATCATTCCAGTTGCCGCGTTGGAGCCGTAACGCACGTGGTGAGAGATTTATTCATCATACAGTGTAGATAGCTTCACTTATAACGCGAGTGTTTTTTAAAATGCATAAACCTGCACTAGAATAGGCTAGGCTAATTCGTGATGATGTTCTTTGATAATGCTAGGCTGCTTTTAGTCTTATGCTGGAGATGGTTTCAGGCGATGAAACTAAGTATGTAAATAAATAAATTAGCATGATCTCACAGGCTGATGATAGGACCCAACACTACTGTAGTGTATTATTTCCTCACCCTCCATGCATCCTAGGTGTATATGACTTCCTTCTTTCAGACGAATGCAATCGGAGTTATATTAAAATTTATCCTGGCACTCCCAAGCTTTAGAATGGCATAGACGGGTGTTTCTCTTCATCAGTTCAAAACAAGTCCAAAAATATGCATCCATCCATAATAAAAAGTGCCTCACACGGCTCTGGGGGGTCAATAAAGGCCTCCTCCCTGGTGAAAAAGCCAGCATATGCTGGTTAGGTATGTTTTGATGCTGGTTTAATTTGGTCCTTTGCTGGTTTATTCTGGTCATGTTGCTGGTCAAGGACCAGCATAAACCAGCAAAGGACCAGCTTAAACCAGCATCAAAACATACCTACCACCATATGCTGGTTTTTTCACCAGTGCTGTAGCGAATCGATGCGTTTTTGTAAGAAAAATATCCATATTTAAAACGTAAGAATCACTTTAGCTTATGCTAACAGTTGTACACGGAACTGGTTTCTTTGACAAGGGGCGTAGCAGTACTGAAATACCATCTAAGCTGTTCGCCAATCGCAACGCAGTGGAAGAGCTAACGAATCACAACACATTTCGTTTTTCGGAAGGCGGGCCTTCATTAAACCCCGAACTGATCGAGTCATTTGTGCCAGGCTGGGCGAAATGTATTGTAATAATGTAAATTATGTTAAAAATAATGTGTTTTTCGACCCACCAAGCATGAAATACTTAATGGGTGTAATATGTTACTTTACTAGTTACTTCAAAAAGTTAAAAAAAAGCTTTTTTTTTTTATTTGTATTTATTTATTTATTTTATTAGAATATTTTAATTTTTAACCTGCATCAAACAATTTAATTTTAGTTTGCAATTTTTCCAGCCTTGCACTTGTTTAGGTATACCCATAGTTATTAATACATTAACTGTTGTAAAATATAATTATAATAAAAAATCAAAGTTAAAATAGTTGTTAAAATATTAAAACATTTGGTAACACTTTAGTATAGGGAACAATTCTCACTATTAACTAGTAGCTTATTAGCATGCCAATTCAAAGCATATTGGCTGTCTATTAAAGCACATATGTGATCCTGGGCCACAAAACCAGTCATAAGGGTCAATTTTAGGAAATTGAGATTTAAACATCATCTAAAAGCTGATTGATGGTTTGTTAGGATAGGACAATATATGTCTGAGATACAACTATTTGAAAATCTGGAATCTGAGGGTGCAAAAAAAATCTAAATATTGAGAAAATCACCTTTAAAGTTGTCCAAATGAAGTTCTTAGCAATGCATATTACTAATCAAAAATTACATTTTGATTTATTTACGGTAGGAAATTTACAAAATATCTTCATGGAACATGACCTGTACTTAATATCCTAATGATTTTTGGCATAAAAGAAAAATAGATAATTTTGAGCCATACAATATATTTTTGGCTATTGCTACAAATATACCCGTGCTACTTAAGACTGGTTTTGTGGTCCCGGGTCACATATTTTGCATGACCATATTCTACACCCCTAATCCTGCCCAATACCAGAACTTAACAGCTACCTTACTAACTACTAATAAGCAGCAAATTAGTAGTTTATTGAGACAAAAGTCATAATTAATGGTTTGTTAATTACGAGAATTGGACCTTAAAATAAAGTGTGACCAAACATTTACAAATACAGTACATTACAACATTTTTTTCACTTAGTTTTCTTAATACCAAGACTGCTTTAGCACATTATATTATTAACTTGCATTTTATGCACATTAGATCTGTATTAACCATCCTCTTGTGTAATTAAATGCTTTATTTATTTATTTAGTATTTCAGATGTTCTGTTTATGAGTCACTGCATGAAAAGCCTCTGTTGCATTTTGCTGTCTGAGAGACATTCATGAAGAATGGTTTGAGATCAGACATCAGCCATTTCTTTTAAGTCCAACTCAGCTCCCACTGAAGCGATAGAATGTGTGTGTGCCTGTGTGTGTGTGTGCCCGCGTGCTTGTCCATGTGTCTTTTATTCCTAGCGAGCATCAAGACATTCTCCATGCACAGTTTAAGCAAGACTGCCTCAACTGCTGAGCAATATGCCAGCTGTCAGCCAGGCATGCTGTGTTCTCTGTAGTGATGGACTCGTCTTAATTAGGCTCATCTATTTCTGGCCATGAAAGCGATGACATATTTTTTCATTTAAACTTTGCTTAATAGTTTTATACTTTTGAATTATTGCTCATGTCTCCCTGATTGTGTTCTGCAGATGAAAGGAAGTCATACAGGTTTGGAACAACATGAAGGTGAATAAATGATAACAGCACTTTTTTTGGCAAGTGAACTATCACTTCAATACATGTTCCTGGTGTTATTGTGCACAAAACATCAGAAAAATATTTGACATATTTTTTTCCATCAAAGTGCATTAGCTTACTCCATTTTCACTTTTGACTGCCGTCACCAAGCATCTTATTTTCCACTTTTTATTAAAACACCTGGCTTCATTCTGTTATGGAATGCCCACTTTTCAAGATCTACTCAGTTCTAATGGATAAAACGGAGTCTAACCCCAATATTCAATATTAAGTTTCATTCAGAAATATAGAAATTTCATGTTGACTCTAAAGAAAATTACAGCATTTCCCATTAGTCAGTGTCAGTGGATTACCAGCTTCTTGACAGACAGGCAGCAGCTAGTGAGGTTGGGTAAACTCACATCCAGGACTATCACAACCAGCACTGGTGCCCCACAGGGTTGTGTTCCCTCCCCACTGCTCTTCTCTCTCTACACAAATGACTGCACTTCAAAGGACCCCTCTGTCAAGCTCCTGAAGTTTGCGGACGATACTACAGTCATCGGCCTCATCAAGGACGAAGACAAGTCTGCTTACAGACAGGAGGTTGATCAGCTGGCTGTCTGGTGCAGTCTTAACAACCTGGAGCTAAACACTCTTAAAACAGTGGAGATGATCATAGACTTCAGGAGGAACCCCCCTGCTCTCCCTCCACTCATCATCATGGACTCATCATGGATCATTATGTGCTTCTGCAGTGGAAAGGCTGGTTTTGTTAATACCGATTTCATTTGATTGGTAACAGCCAGGGGCGTCACTAGGGCTAATCATTCGGGGCTCGAGCCCCGAAAGATTTGTCTCTAGCCCCGAATGTTTTTACGAGTTGGTATAGCCCTATGTTTTCCGAGGCATTTACGGAACTGTCGAAGTTTGAATGAATTAATCAAAAGCCGGTCATTACACTTAAATCAAATCGCGATATGGACTAGTATCTGTAAATATCCAGCCGCAAAATACCATTTAAATATGAATCCTGCATGTTCTGCGTGTCTCTGTATGAATGAATGGTGCAGACATACCCACGGTTTCCTTTACTACACACACGTAACGCTCGCCGTGATTTCGGCGTCAAAAAAAAAAAAAAAAGCATGGAATAAAACCAGGGTTATATAGTAACAGAAATTAAAAGGTATTCATGGCAACCCGTCAAAATAAAAGTTTGGTTTAGTTCGTAGACATTGTGCCAGAAATGTATTACTTTATACTTTATTATTACTTTTTATATAAATATATATATTACTTTTATTATTCAGTAGAATGTACATACCATAGTACTACCGCTACTGTTAAAAAATTAAAACTTTGTTGCACAATATTTCTTCCATCTTCTAAATTTTAATAGTACTTCCCCTTTATTTGCCAAAAATAAAATTTAATTTTCATTAATTAAAAGATAAATTAACATTGTATGCCTTTATTTGATAATCAGAAAAATTTAAATACACAACACAGAATTTCATAAGGATGTTGTAGAAGTAAATAAAAGTTGTTTTATGCATTCAAATAAATAGACATGCCAAAACAAATTTGGTAACAATTTCAGAGAGCCCTAAACATAACTTTTGATAAATTGATGATAAAGTTTCATTGTTTTAATTAATTACACGTTTTTGTTGTTGTTGTTTTTGTTTAATGTAACCATTAAAAAGGAGTCCAGAAAAATTAAAACAGAAAAAAAAAAATTCTCACACGATCAGTTCATGATCCAATGTTTTCATAGTATCAGAGGGGTGAGTCAAGTCATTGGCCTTTTTTCTTGTTCATTTTGCACACTGAACATGGGTTAACTTGGAGCTCTTATTTTTGAACTCTTAAAGTGCAGCAGATTAATGAATTTTCATTTAAAATATCTCAAATTTTGCATGGCCCCAGACCTCCCTAGAAGGATCCAGGTTCACCCACCTGTGTCTAACAAAATTTTACATAAATATGATGTTAACTCCCATCCTCCACCACCACTATCCCCTGATGTTTTGGCACCAGCCCCGAATGTTTTCAAATCCTAGAAACGCCCCTGGTAACAGCCCTATAGTATCCTATTAAATTAAGTGAAATTATTAATAAAATATAAGAATTCGAAATGAAAGATGATGCATGAATTTAATATGCTTAGGGAAAATGGCCTTTAAATGGGGAACAAAAAGACCTGGAAAACAATTTTAATACATGTTAGTATGTAGTAACTTTAGTCGTATAAAACGTAATTTCCCAGCAACAAAATTGTGGCTAATGAAAATGCTGAGTGGCTAGTAATTTTGGAAATGTCAAGCTCTGTTTATAAGTACTAATAAACAGCCAATATGCCATTAATATGCATGCTAATAAATCAACTAGTTAATAGTGAGGAATGTTGCCTTATGACAGCGTTTTAGTGCCATGTTAAAAAATAAAATAAAAAATCTATGAGTTTAAAGTTGTAATATTTTGAGAATAAAGTCAAAATTACAAGAATCAAGTCTAAATGTTTCGAGAATAAAGTCAAAATTTCAAGAATAAAGTCAAAATGTAAAATGTAAGAGTCGAAACAGCTCAGCTTTCAAATTCTGTCAGTTTTATCACGAAATACAAATTATAAATCTGTTTTATTTCAAGTTTATAGCACAATATAAACATGAAGGAACATTAGAGGGAATGTAAAAAAGTATAAACAGTATAGCCTACTTTAATGAAACAAATGAAATCTCATTGTAATTGAAAAGATGACTGATTCACATGCCGCTTGAACTGAGATGAATAGAGCAATCTGTCACTCCACATTAAAGAGCGTGAAAAATACATTATTGTAACAGACAAATTGTTTGTATTTCACTATAAACTGACTTTGGAATATTTCCCGGTGCTCCCAATCCGGGCCATTTGCATATGCAATAGGCTAGAAAATACTCTCAAAATATTATACCTTTAATTTTAATTAATTTAATTTATTTAATTTAATTCTCGTAATTTTGACTTTATTCTCAAAATATTATTCTTGAAACACTTCAACTTTATTCTTGAAACATTTTAACTTTATTCTTGAAACACTTTGATTTTATTGTCAAAATATTTTGACTTTATTCTGATATTTTGACTTTATTCTTTTAATTTATTATTTATTCTATTAATTATTCTTTAAAACTTTATTCTTACAACTTTGTAATTTTAGATTTTTATTTTATTTATTTTTTTTTTTAAAGATTTTTTTTTTTCTTCTTTATTTTTTGCCTTAAATACTCCACTAAATCTATCCGAAAACATTAAGGGGAAAAAATAAGATATAACACCTTTAAATTTTCAACTAATCTTCCTAATAGACTCCACCTTTTGTCAGTGTATCAAACCAGATTGCTTTGTCTGCTAGTTTTTGAAGTTGCTCTTTCTGCCAAGGTCTCTGTGCTTCTAGCAGCATTCACACCTGCCGTAGCGCTTACGAAGAACAAATATATCGGCAGGGCTTATTTATCTAACTGACTGCCCAAAGAAAGTGTTGATGCTGCATTTACTGCCGCACCTGCAGATCGAGATCGCCGATAAACTATGTGACAGCACGGGGAACTAGAGCAGCACCAAGATCTCCCTCTCATTGGGTGATGGGATCAGAGTCACAAAATCAGGAAAAAGACACGCTTGCTTGCTTAATAGCTAAAGCAAAGTCAGAGGCAGATGGAGGCTGAGAAAGGGGTGATAGGTACCTGATCAATACCATGCATCCAGAATAAATCTTCTTGTCATGGTTTCAACCTCACCCCACAACCAAACCCAGATGCCTATCTTTAAGGTCTATGTGCTAAAGTATTTGTGTGCAGCGAGCAGATGCATTTAAAAAAGAAAAAAATGGCTCAGTCTCTTGATAAAGGCTTGAAAATAGGGTTGAGACATATTGTTGCCATTAGACATCCAGCTCTTTATTTCAATTTGACACTTTCTTTATTATAAAATGAAATACAACTATTTAACTTCTGAGTTAAATAGAAAAAAAAAAAAAAGAAAATCACACTAATTCTCACATTAGGGTGAGTAAATGATGACTTTTCTATCACTACTATCACTTTAATCACTTTAAATCACAGTTAACTAAACCTACAAGAGATTTTCATGTTGTCGTTATCATTTTAAAGGACACCAGTTTGCCTTATTTGTATGTATGTGAGATGGCCTGGGTTTCAAGCAAGCTCCAGAAATTGGAGAAAGCCTATATTAGCTGCAAAGAGAAAATCAATTGAAAATTTATTTAGAAAAAGCTATTATTTCTAGATAATATCACTATAGACTTGTCTGCTTAGCCATGGGTGTATAACATCCACTAAAACTCTGCTATAAGCTGACATGATATAGCTAATAGGGCTGGACTACATGATATCTTCTCACCTTTGTCTTATAAAATAAAATAAAATAAATCACTTTTTTAAAAGCTTTTTAAAACTAATACTTGTTGTCAACTTGATTAAAATCTATTGTGCCTTTTATTGTGGCCAGCCTAAGGCACACCTGTGCAATAATCATGCTGTCTAATCATCATCTTGATATGCCACACCTGTGAGGTGTGTGGATTATCTCGGCAAAGGAGAAGTGCTCACTAACACAGATTTAGACAGATTTGTGAACAATATTTGAGAGAAACAGGCCTTTTTTGTACATAGGAAAAGTCTTAGATCTCTGAGTTCAGCTCAATGGGGGCAAAAACAAAAGTGTTTATAATTTTGGTCAGTGTATAAAGCACATATAGTGCATCACCATATTCTACATCCCTAATTCTACACAATATCTAAACTTAACAACTAACTACTAATGAACGGCAAATTAGTAGTTTATTAAGGCAAAAGCTATTGTTAATAGCGTGAATTTGACCTTAAAATAAAGTGTGCAACGCATTATAAAGTTAAAACTAGGTAAACACATGGAAATAAAGATTAAAAATAGTTTTAAACAGGCATGTTATGTGTTGGTCCGGTGGTGTAATTTGTGCTTTTGACACAGCTCTGGGTGCAGAACCCAACTTTTAATAAACCAAGCTGAACTGTCACTGCATATTAGTGGATGTATGTCAGAAACAGGGCATGTGTCTTAATTGGAACAGAGAGCAAGCCATGGAGCGAAGAGAAGTGTGTGTCTAAAGAGAAGGGCGCAGCACCCGTGGCAACAGCTCTGCTTGGAAAACCTAACAGGGAGTGCCACTGACTACAGGGAAGTACAATGCTCAGGGGCATCACTAGGCCCTAATCAGGGGGCTTTAGCGTCCCTAAATGTCTACACAGCCCCCTGAAATTCTGTGATTAGTTCTGTAATCTGTACGCAAATTTGTGCTTGCCTAAGTCTCCTATAAAACTGATTTTACATAGAACAAAACAATTTAACATAGATCAAGCTCAGTCACTGTGGCAACTTATGCTGGTAAACTAACCTAGTCCAGGGCAGGCTAACTGGCTAAGCTAAAAAGCTGAGTTCCTCTAGCACTGACCAATAGGAACACATTTATTAATATCAATTACTGCTGACTCACTCACATTCATTTTTTTTAGTATCAGTCCAAAAATAAAAGTATACAGAAAACAACTTAAACAATAAATAAATAAATAAATAAAGGCTAGAATCAACTGTATTTAATGTTTTGTGCCCAAGATTTAATGGTTGATCAGCAGTTTCTAGCCATGCAGCTTTTCTTTCTGGTTTTATAACAGCTGTAATTTTGATGGTTATTAGCAGAACATTAAAACATTACAAGCTAAAATTTCAAGCATTAAAAGTACTAAATTATATGTTAAATCCCTAAAAATTACAGATTTACAGTTACTGCTATCATAAAAAATACACTTACGCAGGTTTAAAATTCTGCGTGAGGCACATTTAATATCCAACAACAAATATTTTATCAAAATGTATATTTTACTCAGAATTATTGCACTATGATTCTATTGCGCTTCCTCTGTTTAGCATGCACTGGTTCACTCGTGTAAGCCTTGCCCACTCCTGCCAACAAAATGGATATATGTGACCCTGGACCACAAAACCAGTCATATGGGTCAGTTTTTTAAAATTGAGATTTATACATCCATTGATGTATGGTTTGTAAGGATATGACAATATTTGGCCGAGATACAACTATTAGAAAATCTGAGGGTGCAGAAAATCAAAATTTTGAGAAAATTGCCCTTAAAGTTGTCCAAATGAAGTTCTTAGCAATGCATATTACTAATCAAAAATTAAGTTTTGATATTTCTACTCTAGGAAATTTACAAAATATCTTCATGCAACATGATGTTTACTTAACCCTTTAACTGTCACTCCCTGTCTTGAACAGACATGAAAATCCAGAGTTACATTTTTATAATTCATGAATGAAAACATTTTGTAATATGATTTTGATGTACATTTTCCATGGTAATGCAATGTCTGATTTTAAAATGGTTTTCAAAGGATGAATTTTGAGATTTTAAGTTTTCAGGTGATATTTCTATTGCATGAAAGGTAAAAAGGCAACAAAGAAAGTCTTTTTTCTGACAACGGTCAGAACTCATGTTATGATGTAGATTTTTAAGGTGCACTCTTGTCATAAATTAATCTATTACTCTTCCTACATAATTTGTAACACAAAAGAGTGGTAAAATATCTATTTAGGAGTCTTAGACCTTCCCAACGATATATAGTTTGTCATGATTAGATTAGGATTTATCTGTAAAATGGTGAAGTAAAAAAGGCATCCCACAGAGTGGGCGGTGACAGTTAAAGGGATAATATCCTAATGATTATTGGCATAAATTTAAAATTGATCATTTTGACCCATGCAATGTATTTTTGGCTATTGCTACAAATATAACCAAGCTACTTAAGACTGGCTTTGTGGTCCAGGGTCACATATTTGCATAACTTTCTGGCATTTACAGATGAAAAATATACCTGTTAGTTATGCACTTAAGGAAATGTGTCAAATGCATCAAACAGCACAAATATATTCGCTGTTTGCCATGGGGGATCGATTTGATCCATGATCGACATTAAGGGCTGCTTAAGAATAAGTGTGCATATCTTGACTCATTGAACACGGATCAAATTAGTGAAACTGCATAAACTTTAATTGTCATTTATGGAACCGCTTTAGCCCTGACTGATGTTTATTTATGTTTATTTAAGCTCAATTTTTGGACTGTAATCCCCGCTTTTCTTAATTAAATGATTTGAAATAAAATAAATATTTAGAAGCTGACTTTGGCTGACTTGAGCTAACTAGTATACAAATATATATTAAACATTTTTAAATCAGGCACTCACTGAAATCCTAGAATTGCCTCAATGCTTAATAAACTTTAAATATGTTTTGGAACAAGTATGATTGATACATTTCTACAAAAACTGGATAAAACTGGAGCATACAGAAAACAGAATGGAGTGACAAACAAACTAATAATTTTTTTTTTCTTTTCTAACTCAAAGTTGGCGAAAATACAGTTGCTTCTATTGTTCCTATGTTCTTTGTTTTGTACAAGTAGAGTTCCTAAACTGCTTTCTGAATACTGAAAAGAGAAAACTGTCTGGCAAATAATGGACAAGGACAGATTTCTATGTGGCGCTGTCAGTTGTGGCGCTTCAGTGAAAATGACACCAGCAGTTTCTCACTAGCGTTTCTTGCCAAAAAACTGGCCTTGGATTTCAAAAGGAAGTATGAACGATGGGGGAATCAATGGCGTGATTCTCTCGGGACTCATTAGTTGTGGCATGTACAACACAAAAATTCAGGAAAGGGTTTAAAGAGGATGATGCAAGTACCAGTGAAGGTCTTAAAATATGCAAGTGGGATATTAATTTTATCTTTAACTGAGGAATACACTCGTCTGCAGCTGTGCACATAAACTGTCCTATTGAAGCAAAAATGTAACTTGAGCTTGAGAGTATTTCACAGGGAATGTGTCCGTATGTTTGCATCATGTCCGGTCATTTAATACTTTAAAAGGAAGAGAATTTACGCTAATACTGGTTCGGGAAAGATAACTTGCTCCATTTACAAAAATGCAATTACGTTTTGTCCACTAAAGCGCATGAGGTGTTTCTCTCTGACCATATTTTCTCATGCCTGCAAGGCTTTATGACTTTGTTTTTGTAGACTAAAGACATTTCTCAGTCCCATTTTCAACCAAATGGCCTTATGGGAGGTTAATTCCAACAGAATAGCAGATTTTTATGTTGTTTCCTGTCTCAAAAGACTCTGTGCATTTTATCATTGGCTCATATTAAATGAGTATTCAATTAAAGTTCCCAGAGGTCCAGTCTCTAAATTTTCTTCCCAGCAGAGGTCCAAATGTGATTTCTTTAGGGGTAATAAAATAAAAAAAAATAAAAAATGTCTGACCCTTATAAAATAGGTTTGAGAAGGTTAACAGCATCAATATGGCTATTTTGTCCAGTATGGGATCTGTAGAGTGGATAAACAATTAATAAACTGTGAAATTAAGCAACTTTAGACATGAACAGACGATATTTTGACTGTTGTCAGTTAATAGATCACAGAGCAGAAGTAAAAGCTTCATTCATTTTGTCCATACAGAAACGACATTTGTTGTTTCAAATACTTTTTGAGATCACTATGATTTATTTAAAAGAGATTAATATGTAATTTATGTGCTAAATTTATTAAAAAGGAGAGTGCGGACATTGTAATGTTACAAAAAAAAATCTACTTCTAATAAATACCGTTATTAAACTTTCTGTTCATCAAAGAACAAAAAAAAAAAAAAAACACTTCATTAAGCAGCACGTCCATTTTCAACTGTGATAATGAAACATGTTTCTTGAGTACCAAATCAGCATCTTAGAATGATTTCCTAAGAATAATGTCACACTGAAGAGTAATTCCTGCTAAAATGAAGCTTTGCAAGCAGAAAAAAAAAATAAAACATTTCACAATATTGTTGTTTTGACTGTATTTTTGAATGTCAATGTCATCGTAATGACCCCAACCTTTTGAACAGTAGCGTAATGTGATTCATGACTACGGAAAGAGTCTTATTTTCTGAAACCCCAGTGGAGAAAATGAATACTTCCAGAACAACTGCAAAACGTGGGCAGACACTGCTATGTTGACCTCAGCTGTATTCGCTGTACTAAAAAACAACATTTGTCCCAAATGACTTCCACTGTATGTACCACAAGCTTTTTTTTTTTTTTTTGCTTTTGTTTTCCACAGAAGAAAGTCAGTCAAACCGGTTTGGAACGGAATTACAGTGAGTAAGCTTAAGTAATGCCTAATTAAAAGGTAAACTAACCCTTCAAAGACACATAATCCTGTCAGTCAGTAGGTTGCAAAATCAAACCAGTCACTGGTAAATGAAAGATAAATATATGAGCAGAATCTGGAGACTCTGCGTCAGCAGCTGAGAGAGAAAAAAAAATAAAATAAAAATATTTCCACTTTGATAAACATCATCTGCTCCTCCATGTCTTCAGCACCAGTCCCAGTATGCGGTAGGTCATTAGGTACGACATATTTTGGCTCTCCTTGACTTCTCCACTCTGAGATGAGCAAGCTCTTGCAGACTTTCTCACAACGTGACAGCTTTTCACACATCTGCTCTTTTGTCAGGCTTCAGGGCTGCTGAGTTCTGCCACACTAGATTACTCTCACCATGGCTTGGCAGCTGAAATCTTCATGTAGTCACAACATGCTCTGTTCTGCTTGGATGAACTTTGTATTTGGAAAAGAACCCCTTTTTTGTATTTAGAGATGAAGAATCGCTTTTGTGAAAGCGTGTAGTATGTAATTAAATATTTCCTGTTTTAACCAGTATACTCCTTGGTCATGTCTTTCATCTTTTGAAAATGCAGCATTGTCAGAATAAGTGGTATTACTGATTATAGCTGACAGTATAGTATTTGAACGACCTCCTAACCCCAATGCTCATCGGTACAGAGTAATGACAATTCTGTGCTGTTCTGCACTGGCAGCTCTTACAAGGCAGTCTCAAGACAGTCTGACTGTAAAAATGATTAGTCTCGGAAGTCAGTGATTTGAAATATCCCATTAAATTTAGTGCACCAAATGCATGTAGCTTATTCTGACTGAGAACTATCCATTCAGATATATGCCCTTACCAAAAAGAAGTATACTTCGAGTTTATTTTATTAAGTATCCTTAAAGGGGTCATTGGATGCCCATTTTCCACAGGTTCATATGATTCTTTAGGGTCTTAATGAAAAGTCTATAATATACTTTGGTTAAAAATTCTCAATGGTTTTGTAAAACAACACCCTTTTTACCTTGCCAAAATCAGCTCTGCAAAAATCATCTCATTCTAGTCGAGGCTGCTTTAAATGCAAATGAGCTCTGCTCGCCCCGCCCCTCTCTTCTTTCTGCTGCTCTGAGAGATTGTTTACTTTAGCCACATTTAGCGCATTTAGCCGCTAAACTTGCTAACTAGCACATTATTAGGAAAGGCGATCGCAAAGATTCATAAAAAAACCCTTATACTCACTTCTGCTGCAAGTGAAGCTGGATCACGAATGATTTGCGCGAACACAGATGGATATATGTAGATCGGGAGGCGCATTTCATTCACAAACAAATGTAATCCACTGCATCTTCAGCGGCTCAGATGTCAGGAGTGAATGACGACCACTACGTTCATTATTACATCCAGCAACACAACACCTCAATCGCTCAATCTGAGATATTCTTGTCTAACTTACAGCCCTGCTCCGGCATTGAAACAAAGAGGGCGGACTGTTACAACTGATCTAAAGTAAGACGCTCATGTTAGTCAACTATTGTGGGAGCGGCCTTTTGTTGGTGTGACACCAAGGGAATATTATTTTTACAGATTAATTAAAAACCACTGCATGGATTTTTATCATTATAGGGTAGATTTGTACATACACTGCCAACACACATTAATGTTCAAACAACATGTAAAAGTGAACATCCGATGACCCCTTTAAGTAAAGTTCAAGTATATTTTAAGTATACTTTATGTAGTATGCAAATATCAGTGTGCCAGTAGTATACTTTTAAGTGTACTATTTCAATACTCCTTGGGACTAAATTGGCCCACTTAAAGTATATAAAAGTATACTTTAAGTGTAACAGTAGTAAACTTTAAGTACACAACTTTACATCTGTTTTCAGTTTGTACTGCAAGTATACTAAAAGTGAACTTATAGGTATACTAATAGTTTACTAATTAAATACTTTTTTATGCATTTTAGTACACTTTGAAGTATAGTCTCAGTAAACTTCTAGTTTAGTAGTTTTAAACTGCAAGTATACTCGTAAGTTTTCTTTTAGTGAACTTTACATCATACTTTAAGTATACTACTGTGTCCCTATCTAGGTATTAATTTGTATATATTTTGTTATATGAATATCTGAACATACAAAACATTAAAAGAAAGAACAGGATATCTGCTTGTAAACAAAGACATTTTATTCGAGCTTCATGCATTTTTTTTATAAACACTTGAATGTGGGTAAGTTTCATAAATAAAAAATAAAAAATAAATAAACTACATTTTGAACAAAAAGCTAAAAAAAAAAAAAAAAGACTATTCATGATAATCAAAATATAGATGGAGTTGATCAACACCCCAAAGCTTAACAATCATTATTACCTCTTCATAGGTTGACATTTTATTCCATAACATTACACAGTTTTACATCACTATGGTTTTGATGCTGTTTTATGTCTGATGATTGTGTTAGATTACATGGGTTGTGGCTAGAAGGGATACAGCTCAGACCAGAAACTAACAATGAAATGAACTGTTCTACCTATTCGATTGTTTTTTTTTTTTTTTTTTTTAAATGTCTACACCTACCCCAACACTAAACTAATCCCTTACTATAATACAAAAACAGTTTTATTGTTGTACAGTGTGACAAAAATAATGTTGGATTGATGTGCGCATGCCCAATAGCTAGAGCTGTATCCCTTCTAGCCTTAACCGATTACATGTGGAATGTGTGTTTCGGTTTCTGAGAAGTACATAAAAAGTAGACTGAAAGTATACTTTGCTATTTTTAGTTTAAAAGAAGTATACAAATAGCACACTTGAAAAAACTTATTTTTCGTAAGGGTGATCAACATACTACACCACCTTCACACTTCACTTAAAGGAACAGTTCACCCAAAAATGACAGTTTGCTGAAATTTACTCATCCTCAGGCCATCGAAATGTAGATGAGTTTGATTCCTCATCGGAACAGATTTGAAGAATTTTGGCATTACATCACTTGCTCACCAGTGAATCATCTGCAGTGAATGGGTGCCCTCGGAAGGAGAGTCTAAACAGCTGATGAAAACATCACAGTAACCCACAAGTAACCCACACCAATCCAGTCCATCAGTTAACATTTTATGAAGCAAAAAGCTGTGTGTTTTTAAGAATAATCCATTTTAAGATTTTTTTTTTTTTTTTACTTTAAACTTTTACTTTTAGCTAAAATACTGTATGAATCTATTATGCCTAATGCTTCATCCAGAGAAAAAAAAATCCACTGTTGTCCTCTCACATCAAAATATACTGACATACAGTATTTGTTCAGAAGTGTTTTGGACTGTTTTGATTCTAAATAGTGCTTAATATGTGCACATTTCTTTCCTGATTCAGACTAGATGATTTTTTCACTAGAGAAGGCAATATTATGGACAGAGTATATTTTAGTTGGAAGCCATATTTTGAAGTTAAAAAACATTGGTCACACTTTATTTTAAGGTCCAATTCTCACTATTAACAAACCATTAACTATTAATTTTGCCTCAATAAACTACCAATTTGCTGCTTTTTTGTAGTTAGTAAGGCAGATGTTAAATTTAGATATTGGGTAGGATTAGGGATGTAGAATATGGTCATGCAGAATAGTGCTTTATAAGTACTAATAGACAGCCAATATGTTAATAATAGGTATGCCAATAAGTAACTAGTTCATAGTGAGAATTTGTCCCTATACTAAAGTGTTACCAAAAACATTTTATTGTATGCTTGTTGGAATGAGATGTTAACAGCTGATAAAAATATGACAGTAATCCATAAAACGACTCCAGTCCATCTTGTGAAGCGAAAAGCTGCATGTTTGTAATGCACAGATCCATCAAGATGAATTGCTTCTGGCTATAATATGAGTCCTCTATCCATTATTTAGCTATCTCCAATGAAAATATGAAAAAATGCAGATAAATATGCACAGATTAAGCAGCGTTTACAGGCAAAAAAAAGTCCAAAACTGTTCTAAACAAATATGTTGGTGGATTTTGATGTGAGGAGACAACAGGGGACAGAATTTTTTACTTGAAGAATCATTATTTTAGATTATGGATTTTGGACTATTTAAAGATGCAATATGTAACTTCTGCCTCCATATTGCCATCTCTGACTGATTGATTTATTTTTTTTTTACTTTTTTTTTTTTTTTTTTTTTTACGTGGGTTGTATTTCAGCACCGATTCTCTGTATGGATGAATCTGTGATCACCACAACAAAGTGGTACATCCACATATGTCCTCCTAGGCATATATCTAAAAAATGTCATCTTAAAAAGTAACATATCTGCTACTTTTGTTTAAAAAATGCATTAAAATTAACTAATTAATTACACTTTTTTTCTGAAATTAATCATGATTAATTACGATTACGTTTGTCTAACATTAAAGTTTTTGAATATACTTTTGCAATAATGTCACATTCAAGCTTCAAATTAATGTAAAAACAACATTAAGACAGTATATTTTTAATATTTGTTTAACGGCATCTTTTTTATGACTGAAGGTGAGTATCACTGATAATATTTACCTCCTAATCCTAATATTTACCATTTACTATAGCCATTCTGCATTACAGTATAATTGAGAGCTATCAATTTTAATATTTATTAGACTTTAAAAAATAACAACTTCTAATTTAAGTGAACTTAAAAAAAAAAATCTTCACATAAACCCATTATTTAACTGTCCCTTCAGCAAGTAGGAAACACAGAAATTGAATAAAGTTATCAAACACTAAATTCTAAATTAAATATAGATGAATCCTTAAAACTACAAAAGTTATTGATTTTCTCTTTTTTTCTTTGATTAATAGACATCACAGCAGCTGGGTTATTAGTGTCATGAATCTGGCCGGTGACCTTCGGTCCGCTCACCACCAGATGTCACCCTCTCACTCCATTGACATTCACATTACACTGACTGTTGCACCACACCCCGGACTACGTTCCCCATCAGCCATTGCGCTGATCACCTGCGTCCAATCAGAGATTCTACTTAAGCCCCGGACTTCCTCTCACTATTCGCCGAGTATTGTATCGTGTTGCCATCTTTATGAAACCATTTCTGAGTTCCCCTTCAGTCGT
Source organism: Cirrhinus mrigala (assembly GCA_036247105.1). Lineage (NCBI taxonomy): Eukaryota > Metazoa > Chordata > Actinopteri > Cypriniformes > Cyprinidae > Cirrhinus > Cirrhinus mrigala. The sequence goes on along the minus strand of CM070027.1, from coordinate 126,524 downwards.
TTCACTACGACGTTACATATGGGAACTCGCTTGAGTGACCAATCACCTCTGAGCTTTATAGAAAAGGCCAATGAAATTGGCGAGTGGAGTTTGCACGCAACGGCACTCCCCCGTACATACGGGTATATAAGATGGCGGCGTGCATCCACTCATTCAGATTTTCGCTTCGGAGCCTCACCGGTACGAGCCTGAAGAATTTGAAACTCCTGTAGAGTACGCTCTCTCACCACCTCTATAACGGTTTTCAAGATCCTGCGAGCCGGCTGCCGACCTAGAAGCGGAACCTTCCGGCTTTCTCGCCTTCCAGCGAGTCTGACGCCAGATTGTGCTGCGTCCTCCCTGGGCGAACCGGGAACTAAAAGAGCAATTTCCTTACGGCCGTTGAGAGTCATTTTCCGACCGTGCGTTTCTGGGTGCGGTAGTTTCCTCAACTCCGTTGACGGACATGATCGCTGTCTCACGTGCCTGGGCCGAGGTCTGCGGCACCGCCGTGCTCGCCCCCAGTGCCTTTCTTCCCGGAGGTGCATGATGAGCTGGTTAGGGCGTGGCGGGCCCCTTATTCGGCTCGTACACGTCCTACCTCCTCAGCCCTCGCTACCCTTGATGCCGGGGCGGCCAAGGGGTACGCGGGGGTCCCACAGGTTGAGCGTGCGGTTGCGGTGCACTTATGCCCGCAAGACGCCGCCACCTGGCAGGGCTCTCCGCGCCTCCCATCCAAAGCCTGTAGGCTTTCGTCGGCTCTCACCGGCAGAGCCTACAGTGCTGCGGGCCAGGCTGCCACTGCCCTGCACACCATGGCCACCCTGCAGGTCTACCAGGCCAAGGCGTTAAAAGAACTGCACAGGGGTAGTCCTGACCAAGCGGTGTTGCAGGAGCTGCGTGCGGCGACTGACTTCACCCTCCGGGCGACTAAAGTCATGGCACGGTCCCTTGGTCAGGTGATGTCCACGCTCGTGGTCCAGGAACGCCACCTCTGGCTGAACCTGGCGCAGATGGCAGATGTCGACAAAGCACGCTTTCTCGACGCTCCCGTCTCCCAGGCCGGCCTTTTCGGCGACACTTTCGGGGACTTTGCCCAGCAGTTCTCGGCAGTCCAGAAGCAGACTGAGGCGATCAGTCACATCTTGCCCCGGCGCGAGACTCCCAGGAGGTCCCCGGGTGCCCAGCCTCAGCCTGCTCGTCGCCGAGGGCGCCCCCCTGCGGCCCCCAAGAAGCAAGAACAACCTGCTCCGTCTCCGGCTGAGCCCCATTATACGCGCCTTGCCACCAGACGTCGTGGCCCTGTCCCCCCGCGTCTTTACGAAGGTCGCGGAGGGTGCCCTGAACCCGCTATGGCGGAAGGGCATTCGCATCCTCAACTATCTCGACGACTGGCTCATCATGGCTCACTCGCGAGATCTGTTGTGCGAACACAGGGACCTGGTGCTCCAGCACCTCAGCCATCTGGGGCTTCAGGTCAACCGAGAGAAGAGCAAACTCTCCCCAGTGCAGAGGATCTCTTTTCTCGGCATGGAGCTGGACTCGGTCAACATGACAGCCTGCCTCACCAACGAGCGCACGCAGTCAGTGCTGAGCTGCCTGAAATCATTCAGGCACAAAACAGCGGTCCCTCTCAAAACTTTTCAGAGGCTCCTGGGGCATATGGCAGCCGCAGCCGCAGTAATGCCGCTCGGCTTGCTTCATATGAGACCGCTTCAGCGCTGCCTACAGATCGAGTCCCGAGATTGGCATGGCATCGTGGCACACTCCGGATTGGCGTTTCCCCGCAGTGTCGCCGCCTATTCAGCCCGTAGTCAGACCCTGCTTTCCTACGGGCCGGAGTCCCCTTAGGACAGGTCTCCAGGCATGTTGTGGTCCACACAGATGCCTCCACCACGGGTTGGGGTGCTGTATGCAACGGGCAAGCAGCCTCGGGCTTCTGGACAGGACCTCGACTGCTTTGGCACATCAACTGCCTAGAGTTGCTAGCAGTGCTTCTCGCGCTGCGTCGCTTTCTTCCGATGCTCCGCCACAAGCACGTGCTTGTCCGCACGGACAACACTGCGACCGTAGCGTACATCAACCGTCAAGGTGGTCTACGCTCCCGTCGTATGTCGCAACTCGCCCGCCATCTGCTCCTGTGGAGTCAGACGCGGCTGAAATCGCTGCGCGCCGTTCACATACCAGGGGAGCTCAACCGTGCAGCCGATCAGCTCTCACGGCAGCCCACCCACCCTGGAGAATGGCGACTCCACCCCCAGACAGTCCAGCTGATTTGGAGTCGATTCGGCGAGGCCCAGATAGATCTGTTTGCCTCCCCAGAATCCTCCCATTGCCAGCTCTACTACTCCCTCGGCGAGGCTCCCCTCGGCAGGGACGCACTGGCACACAGCTGGCCTCCGGGGCCCAAGTACGCCTTTCCCCCAGTGAGCCTCCTTGCACAGAGCCTGTGCAAGATCAGGGAGGACGGGGAGCAGGTTCTGCTGGTTGCGCCGTTCTGGCCCACCCGGACCTGGTTTGTTGACCTTACGCTCCTCGCGACAGCCCCTCCCTGGAAGATCCCCTTGAGGAAGGACCTTCTTTCTCAGGGGATGGGCACAATTTGTCACCCGCGTCCCGATCTATGGAACCTACACGTGTGGCTTCTGGACGGGACACGGTAGACCTCTCCGGCCTTCCACAGGCTGTGATAGAAACTATCACTCAGTCTAGAGCCCCCTCCACGAGGCAGGCCTATGCACTGAGGTGGGGTCTCTATGTTGACTGGTGTGCCTCCCGTGGGGAGGACCCTCAGAGATGTCCGATCGCAGTGGTGGACACCAGGAGTGTTGCCTTCTCCTATGCGCTGGCGCACGGCACCTCACTAGCAGACATCTGCAGAGCTGCGGGCTGGGCGACACCTATATTCGCAAGATTTTATAATCTCCGCGTCGAGCCCGTGTCCTCCCGTGTGTTAAGGTAAACATCAGGTAATCTGCGGGAGGCTGGCAGGTGTCGGCTTGCTGCGCCATTCCCACGGGATCCGTGCGCTATCTCCCAGTATGTTCCCTCCGGTGAACCCTGGGTCCTCCATGCCCCGCAGTCAGGACTAGATGCGGAGTAGTCCGCGACTGTGCTCCGACTGGGTCTCCTTCGCCCAGAAGGTTGTGGCAACATGTCTCAGTATTTTTCCACAGTCAGCCAGAAGGCTGTGTTTTCCCTCATATATCTATAACCAGAATAGATATATTCAATTTCTGTATTCCTCATGCCTAAACCACATGTGCTCCGCCCCCCCAACCCATGCTTCAGTACAACTGGCACCCCTGTGGGGCCCCCTTATTGGCCCCCAGGGTGTTGGTAAGATTACGTATTGACTCCACTTTCTGACACGTCCACCTGTCAGCACTTGGTCTCTTGCGTAACGCGGCCTTAGGGTTGTGGCCTTTTCCATGGGTCTGTTCCCATATGTAACGTTGTAGTGAAACGACTGAAGGGGAACGTCTAGGTTACGTACGTAACCCTCGTTCCCTGAAGGAGGGAACGGAGACGTTACATCCCCTGCCACAACCCTAGGCTGCGCTGACGCCGGGCTGCGGCTCGGCTCCTCAGCAAAAACCTGAATGAGTGGATGCACGCTGCCATCTTATATACCCGTATGTATGGGGGAGTGGCGTTGCATGCAAACTCCACTCGCCAATTTCATTGGCCTTTTCTATAAAGCTCAGAGGTGACTGGTCACTCAAGCGAGTTCCCATATGTAACGTCTCCGTTCCCTCCTTCAGGGAACAAGGGTTACGTACGTAACCTAGACGTTATCCTGTATCTAGTCATTCAAGTCTTGTATCAACGCCTTGTTATCTCATCTTGTCTGTTTCGATGCCAGCCCTTTGGGACTCTAGCCTGTCTTTTCGGAATATCCCTTTTTGCCTAGCCCCTTGGATTACGTTCGCCGTTGATCGACCCTCGCCTATTGTGGATTACTATTTTGTCTTGCTCTTACATACCTGTTTGCCTATGTCTGACCCTGCCTGTTTATGACCATGTCTCTGTCTTGCTCTAAAAAAAGTTATGCAAATGGATGCGCCCGCTTCACATCTCCCTCGCTCCGTTACAACTAGGTTATTTGGCTGCTATTACTTTAAGAGCTGCCGCTACTGAAGGTGACAAGAACAGGTAAATTTGTTTTTACTGACATATGGCCTCATCTTACCACAGTTCACTGTTGTTCTACTGAAGCTCCCTCGTCACCTGTACCTCTCCCACGCGTCAGATCAGATTACATGAATCACAGTGCAGAATCACAGTTAGCAGAAAATAAGTGTGATTTACCTCACTGAGCATAGGAAAATAAGAAGAAAACAACAACAAAGGAAACTTGATACCACCCCACTGAAATGTCTTACTTGTTCAGCATAAAAAGGCATCTCTGCGTTAGTCTTTAATTACTTCAGATCTCTGAGTTGTTGCATCTTCTCAAAAGGCAGGCTGATGTTTACTTTTAGCACAGGCTTCTGTTGGTTTTTCATTTTGACTGCAGACTCTCTGCTATTTGAGATTTCTTAGTTTTGACAAGTTTAAATTCTAAGCAACTCTTGTAAGAACTAGCTTCAAACGCTCCACACACACAAGCCTTATAGTAGCGGGGTCCGTTTATGGACGTGATGTAACCACTGATGAATGTAGTCAATTTTTTGCAAAATCTGACCCTGACACTGCAATAACAGATCTTTGCTTACTATTGAACAAAAACTTACATAACTTTAATGATGGATTTGTTTTATATAAACACTCAGCTAACTTTCTCCAAATGTGTTCAGATGAAGAAACAAACCCTTATGCAACTTGGAGGGCTTCAGAGTAAATATTGACCAAATTTTTCATTTTGGGGTGAACTATTCCTCTACGAGTGCATGAAAAGTGTTAATATTAGTGTTTTTATTATTATTATTATTATTATTATTATTATTATTATTATTATTGGTACAATTTAATAAGCAAACAAACAAATGCGGTGAATTTACATTTTAATATCCAAATAAATAAATAAATGTCATCTAAATGTAATTCTAAAGTTTAAATTAAATTAAATTAAATTAAATTAAATTAAATTAAATTAAATTAAATTAAATCTTGTGTCTTGGGCCATGAATCAGTGTTTTGAATGCTGCCAAAAATTATATTGTAGTTACACATTTAAAATAGAGCTCCTTATTTTACTCAATTATTGAATTTCGTTTTAACCTTTAAACTGTCACCTGTCCCCTCAGAAGTTTACTTCACTATATTACAATTGAATCCTAATCTAATCATGACAAACTATATATTGTTGAAAAGGTCTAAGACTTCTACACTGTAAAAAACAATTTGTTGAGTCAACTTAAAATAATTTGTAACCTGGCTGCCTTAAAATTTTAAGTTCAGTCAACTCAAAAAAAGTTTATTTAACTTGAAATGTTAAATTATACTAAGTGACAACTGAGATATTTGAGTTGAATCAACTTAAAATTTTAAGGCAGCTGGGTTACTTACCCATTTGTTAAGTTTAGCAAACACAAATATCTAAGTTGTTACTTAGTACAACTTAACATTTCAAGTTGACTGAACTTAAAATGTTAAGGCAGCAGGGTAACAAATTATTTTAAGCTGACTCAACAAATTGTGTTTTTTATTTTTTTTGTGTAAAAAATTATGTAGAAACAGCAATAGATTAATTTATGACAAAAGTGCACCTCAAAAATCTACATCATAACAGGAGTTCTGACCTTTGTCACCAAAAGTCTTGCCTTTTTCCCTATCATGTTTTAGAAATGATCATCAATTATATATCAATTGAAAGTTAAAAACCTCAAAATTCATCATTTTAAAATCCGACATTGCATTACCATGGAAATGGTACTTCAAAATCATATTAGAAAATGTATTTGTTCATGAATTAAGTTTGAATAGTGCACTTTCATTTCTATGTTCAAAAATGGGGGTGACAGTTAAAGGGTTAATATCAAAAATAAACACATAATAAAAATGTCACACATAATCATGATCACATTAACTATCAACAGTGTCACTTCAGTGTAAATTTCTAGTAACTGTAATATACAGCACATTTCTATGAGTAGGGATGTGCATAGTGTAACTAGTGTTATGATGTAATGCATACTATTTGAAACAACCCCATACATGCTTTAAGCATTTAAGACAATTTGGAGGTTATCGTAACTTTCATAATATGCTTTTAAGTGATTTTTAAGAATATTCTTTTTAAGCTACTAAATAAACCTGATAAAATTGTATTTTTACTTTTTGTGAATCTGGCCCTAGAACATGTAGTCTATGAGAGTCAAGAAATGCACAGTCGACAAGTGAGTCTTGGTGTTTGGTGTATTGTAAATCTACAATTCTAGTTTTCTTCTCATTATACAGCTATCACTATCTCATCTGGCAGGGGCATAACTCAATGTGCTCTGCTCAGAGGTGCTTAAATGCGTTTAAATCGTTCACTCGCCCCTACACTCTAGAGTATTTACTTACTGTGTCCTTAGCAGTGCACAGATGCCAATATATGCTGCTGTACCCTCATCCATAATGCAATACATTTAAAAGTTGTGCAGCAGCACAGTGGTATTAGCTAAATGATGTGTAACCCAGTTAAGTCAAAGCTCTAAGGTTGAAAGCATTTGGTTCAAACCTTTGCATGTCAAAAATTCTATTGTGCAAAGTAAGCAAACTTTGACTGGGCAAAACAACACAGATGAGAAAAGGTGCTAGATTTATGGGTATATAAACTGCCCATATTTTATGCCCTTCCACTGTACAAATGAAAACGGCCTAAGACTCATCAGCTCCTCCCTCAGACCTTCAGCACAGCTAACAGATGTTTCCAAAGAATAATGGTGCACCACATAGATATCCTGAGAAATAAATGGCACAAGGCAGATGCCACCCTGTTAATTGAGGTTTTAGTCTGAAAGGTTCAGAAACCCTCTCTCCACTTGCCTATAAGAGTTTACATCTCACCACCAGATTGTTATACCTGCACTCGTTCCAGTTGCTTGATGTGAAATTAATTTATTTGAAATGTGAAATTCATCTACTTTGAGTGAAGTTCCAGATTGTACAGAGGATATATGTTGCAAAAGCCATGTAGTCATGGTGCATTTAGCTAAATTAAATGCGATGAATGGGTTTGAGGGCCTTGAATTGTTATTCTGCTCAATTCATCAGATGCCATTGTTCATAGGCATAAAACACACAAGAAGTCATTGAATGAGTTTAACTACCTACTACCAATAGTGACATTAAAACATATTGTAGGCTTAATATAAAAAAAAAATATGCATTGTGCACAAGTGGTACTCCAAATAAAGTTTAATTACAGCTTTTTTAGCATTTTTATATCAGTAAGTCTCAAGCGATATGTCAGTAAATATGTTAATAAACTTGAACTATACTTATTGTTATGAAATAAATGCATTTTAAATCTATTACTTTATTATTAGGGATATTGCATCAGATACTTACACAACAACAGGAAAATGTATTATATATATATTTTTTTTAATAATTGCGGGGGGAAAGTTCATTTTGAAATGTATAATTTACTTTCATTCAAACTACAATTTAACTAGAACTGAATTGATGATCAAATGATTTGATGATCATTTTTACTTGCATTGATTTCTAAGGTCAGAAACTAATTTTTCCATTAAGGGGCAATATTTGCAATATTTTCAAGGGCACTTTTTTATATTTTAGAGTGCAATTTTTATAATCACCCTGTTATAATCATCATGCCATATTGTCTTTAATGTCAAATACTTAAATTTACCCAATTACTTTAATTAATAATTGAAACTGTTGGCACTAACAATAGAGAGTTTACAGTTTAAAATCGTATTGAAATTATACATGTAAAAAACAGGAGCTCATAGGGCTGCAACATTATGACAAAAAACATGATTGTAGATTATTGCTCTTTACATTGTAATAATGATTATTAATAGCAATATAATAGCACATTCTGGCTTTATAGAAAAACATGTCCTTCATGACCTTAGCCAAGTGTAGTCCAAATTATGCAAAAAAACTCCCGTTATAACCACCGAAGCTTTAAAATTAATCTTTTATTTACATCGTATCTGCACTGTGTTGTTTACGTTGAGGGAATCCGTGAGCATGCACTCTCCACACAGCTCCGGTGTTTTCAGCCCTGACTAATCTAAGCTCCTCTGATTGGCCAATGCATTCCTAAGTTCAACAGAATCGCGTTTGATTGGTTATAAGGCTCAATGCTGTACAAAACAGTCCGTAAAAGAAATCTAATGCAGTGTGAGTGAATTTTTCTGCAAATTGATACATTGTTTAATTATGCAGGGGCATTTTTGTTAATTTCAGTGACATTTTTGCCACAAGACCTCGTTAATTCCGACCCTGATCGACCCATAATACTAGGAGGCGGAAGAAATGACCCAAGTACTTTAGCCAGAAAACTCTACATGGTGCAGTCCTATTGGGACAATCCTGCCATGTCTTCTAGCATAGCCCATTTGCAGACATTCACGCTGCCACAATCTACTATCACAAACTACATGGTCAGCAACACAGCCTGCAGAACTTTCACCCTCCACCTCCCCAGCTCCACCTGTCTATGCTCAATAACAATGTTCAAGAACAAAAATTGTAAACTACTTTGTAAGTTATTTTTACTTAAATGCGATCATATACACCTGCAGGAAGCAATATAAAAAAAGGCATGCAGCCTTGTATCAAACAAATTAAGTGAAATTGTTTTGAGTTATATTCATATATTCAAATTGAAGTGAGTTATATTCATTTACACAAAAATATATAGTCATCATACCCTTAAGTTCTCAAGTGCTTGTGAAAATGAACATATTATGTCTGCCTGTTTATTGTGTAGGGAGCAGTAAACACTTCATAGGGACTTGAATTTGAGCGCAGCGACTTTATTCACGACTCCCTTGTGGATTTGGGCTGTTAAATGGTGCCTAGCAGCTGAAGATCTTTAATCTTGTAATTGGCAAATGGCCATTGCCATTACCTGACTGATGGGACAGAGAATCAATAATGAACCAGTGCTAAATTGTGTGCTGCGCTCTCCATTTTACGTGAAGTAACCATTACTGCATTTATCCTCTGCTGAAGGGGGGAAAAATACAAATCACGTTGTTATTTTAAATAATTTGTAACATCTATTAGACTTTCACTCAACAGCTTTATTTTTTCAGTCTCCATCACTTTTTTTAGGCAGAATAAAACTTCAAGTAACAATTCTGAAGCAGTACTGACAAGCCCTTTCTTTTGATTTCACGAGCTAGTGTTGTACACAACTACCTTAATGATGCTCAATGAATTGTTGTAAACAGCATTAGATGAAAAAATGAAAAATAATAATAATAGCATACAGGTTTGGAGCAACCTTAGGGTGACTAAACGACAGAATTCTCAAGTGAACTACACCTTTAAATGGACCTTCACTGCAGACTCTAATGAATGGAGAATCAAACTGAGTAAAGGGCCAGACAGAATCCATTTGCTAAGAATTCTTAAAATAGAAAAAGGAATGTCAGAGCTGTTCAATAATTTAATGACTGCAGACATTGTTATATTGGTTATCTTCTCCACAGTGGAATGATCTTGCCTGTGGCGAGAAAAGAAGAAGAATGACATGGCTCTAGTGTCTTATTTTGGGAGAGTTGGTTGACAGAGTGATCGTGTCACTGAAATTCCTTCGTTTGCTTGATCTGCTCAGGGACAAAGTGCTATGAGAGGCCTAAACCGCATGTTATTGAGACAATGTCAGTGTTACATAACTGATTGATCTTGGCCTGTTGGGTATAGAGTTATGGATACAATTATGTGTTCGACTCGAATAAAATCTAGAATATAAATATTAGAGCATGACACAAAGATCTTAAATCTGTCTGTTCACTGAAATACACACATCTACATGGTAATTACAGCTGCAGTTTTGACCAAGTCTATAATGCATCACAATTATTTAAATCTGATCCTGGTAAAACATCTACAACATTCCTTGGCTCTAATATATAATTATACTGCCTGTCCATCTCTGTTTAAAAGCCTAGTCACATAAAAAGCACATATTTGCTACAACTTGGAACCATAACATTGCATACACCTACTGGAGACCAATTAAAATGAGTCCAACCATACAAAATCAAAGATTAATAAGAAGCTGATTAGAATTATCTTTTGAACAATTAACATGTAAACACAATCCTCCATGCTACCATTTTTTTACAAGCACTTGTGTCCAAAGTTAAGCTTGTAAATGGAATATAAAGACAGTAATTGGGCTTTTAGTGAGTTTCTTGTGCAATTCAATGATACACATTTTTACTGGATTTGCGATGTTAATTAAAATGCTGAACTGTGAGTCTGCTCATCTTGAAATATTTATAAAGCCACAGCTAAACTGGTGTTTATTGGTGTATGAAACTTCGGTATGGCATTAACATTCAACAGATGCAATGAAGTCGTATGTCAGTGAGACAAAATTTAATTGACAGATATCAAATGTATTTAATCCACTTATTTCAATGCTTTATTCTGTTAAGCAGTAACTATTTTGTGTGTGTGTGTGTGTGTGGCCACCAATGTTTATAAAAACATAAAATTCAAAAAAAAAAAAAAAAGTGTACTGGTTACATCTTAGAGTAACTTTGATTCTAAATTTTAGAATAATCTGTTTCTTAGGTTAAAGGAGAAGTCCACTTCCAGAACAACAATTCACAGATAATGTACTCACCCCCTTGTCATCCAAGATGTTCATGTCTTTCTTTCTTCAGTCATAACGAAATTGTGTTTTTCGAGGAAAACATTTTTAGGATTTTTCTCCATATAATGGACTGTTATGGTGCCCCGAGTTTGAACTTCCAAAGCGCAGTTTAAATGCGGATCCCAAATGCGGTTGTAAATGATCCCAGCCGAGGAAGAAGGGTCTTATCTAGCGAAACGATCAGTTATTTTCATTAAAAAAATACAATTTAAATACTTTTTAATCTCAAACGCTCGTCTTGTCTTGCTCTCCCTGAACTCTGTGTATCTCCGATCGTATTTTCTCCCTCAACTTCAACAATCATTTCAAAATCATCGTACATCACTGCAGAAGTTCTGACCCAGTCTTTGCAAAGTGATCATGCAAAGAAGATCAAACACCCTTAACAAAAAAGGTTTTGAAGTTAAGGGGGAACATGAGATGAGAGTTTTTCGACATACCCTAACTGTCATGAACCGGAAAAACAAAAACAGAGGTCGGGAAGAGCAAGACAAGATGAGCGTTTGAAATTTAAAAGTATATAAATTCTATTATTTTTATTATTAATAATATTAATAATATTAATATTATTTCAAAAAATTATATTTTTATTTTTTGAAAATAAACGATTGTGTCGCTAGATAAGACCCTTCTTTCTCGGCTGGGATCATTTACAACCGCATTTAAAGTGCATTTTGTAAGTTCAAACTCGGGCACCACATCAGTCCATTATATACAGAAAAATCCTGAAATGTTTTCCTCAAAAAACATCATTTCTTTACGACTGAAGAAAGAAAGACATGAACATCTTGGATGACAAGGGGGGAAGTACATTATATGTGAATTGTTGTTCTGGAAGTGGACTTCTCCTTTAACAAACAACTTATACAATGTTTTACAAAGTTGGAGTTTATGAACATCTAAAAATAATGAAATTTGAAATAATTTATAATTAGTTACACTTATTAAAATAACTAAGCAAGCTATAGCTATAACATATAATAAAACTGTTAAGTACTGTAACTTTTTTAAATGTAAAATAGGTTGTTAATGTTATTAATAAAATTGAGTCTATAGGTTACAAATTTCAAATGTGATGTTTGCCATAACAGTCTAGTGTCAAAAAACATGTGTCAACTGTGTATATCCAGTCTCTGTGTTATTACATTTAGTGTCTCTAGTAGTGTTTAAAAAAAAAAAAAAAATACACCCAGAAGCATTTAGTCAATACAAAATCATCTTCTATTCCTTTGATGTTAAGTTAATTAACACAAAGAACATAATAAATTGGTTTAAAATGCATGTAACTGAAATTATCTGTAGGATCTTGTCAATTGTCAATGTGGTCTTTCCACATAAACAACATTTACTTTTCAAAACTATATATATTTGCTGTATTGTGGTCTGATCAATTCAATTAATAAAGCAATTAATAAATTGTTAGGGATGTGATGATGGTGTCATTTAAGAGACTGCAGCTTTGTCAAGCAGAGGTATAGTTTACCTTGACGGGTCTTTCAGACAGACAGATGAGGACACAATGCTGTGGTTATTGATGGACAGACCGATATTGTCGGCTAATCGTACCTGATACACTATCAGACACTTGAATCTGATCTAAAGGGCAAACAGAAATAGCTGAGAACAGAACAGCATTCATTCATAAGCCAGACGGAGATGCTTCATGTGCACAATTGACATTAATTTCTCAATAATACTAAATGAACATAATGGAAACCAATGTGTTTATAATAAACATACTGAAAGTAACTTGATACTGACAGTGATTGAAAAGAAACAGCAAAATAAGTTGTATCTGTGCTTTCTTACTTTTGAAAAACACCGACTGCTACTATAGCCAACAAATTTTAAAATAATTTACAATCTGCAAGTTCCACTGAAGCAAACAATTTCAAGCAATATTAGTGCATTACCCACTGTTTTTTAGTGCTAATACGTTTTAAAACAGTGGTACTATTAGACATCAATGACATCAACCTCCACTGGTTTTTGGTTTTGTCTCCTGACCAAACATCACTGAAAATGTCACTTTTAACTGAACTATTTTCTTAAAGTTCCAAATCAAATGTAGTGTAGACGCTCTTCCTAACCCTCGACAGCTAATTCAAAGCCAACATCTCGAGCCACTACAAGCAAATCTGCACCATTCTTGAAACAGTCTGCAGTTGCCTGTCTCCTACAAGATGAGACTACCAGAGAGTGCATTTTCATATTTTATGATAGCGCCATCAAAGCTGCCTTGTTCAGTCACTCCAGTGGCCACTCTACGGCACTATGCTGGCCTGGAGAAACCTGCAGATTCTTGGAGAAGGTAATGAGGCGTAGACCCCACCATCTCAGATTTTCCCTCCTCTAGCTAACATATTCATGGACCGCAGAGGAAGATTACTTATTCACACGGAGCACCATAAATCATGGATTTGAATGTCAGAATGGGTAAAAAAGCACAGCAGTGGCAAGAACGTTGCAAGTATACAAACTGCTCAAGCTAATGTAAAACTGAAGATGCTATTTTAGATTTATCAGTGCACATTATTGCAACTTGATCAGCATCTCAAAAAAACTTGAAAAGATTGACCAATCACTCCTATTTTTCAACCCCTCACTTCCGATCCGAATTCAAATTTTTTTTGTACTCATTTTTAATGTTTTAATTTCTAAAATGTATTATTATTATTCTGGAATAGTGTAAAAATGGCAGCCAAAATCATGTGGTTCAAATGCATTAATATGCAGAAAATAAAAACATGAAACAGGACATAGAAGACCCCTTAAGACATGACTGTCAATAAGTCTTTTAAAATATCGGTAACACTTTAGTATAGGGAAAAATTCTCAACTAACTAGTTGCTTATTAGCATGCCTATTCTTAACACATTGGCTATTTATTCGTACTTATAAAGCACATAAAGCCTATTCTGCATGACCATATTCTACATCCCTAATCCTACCCAATACTTAAACTTAAAAACTACCTTTCTAACTACTAAAAAGCAGCAAATTAGTAGTTTATTGAGGCAAAATTCATAGTTAATGGTTCGTTAATAGTGAGAATTGGACTTTTTAAAATAAAGTGTGACCAAAATATCAGATAATTTGACTTTTATGATAAAGTTAGTTAACATGTGTCATATGGTGTGACTTCCCAAAAGGTATGATATTTAGGAAACAAATTAATTCATGACATCTGTATAAAAACATATTTATACCTTTTTGGAAAATAGTGATTAAGGTGTGTACATCTTACTTTTTCATTGATGGTTACACCACATGACATCATGACATTTTTAGAGCATTTTTAAACTGAAATTAGTATTTTTCAAAAAAAAAAAAAAAAAACATGAAACCAAAATGAATCCAAAGAGAACATTTCTAATAACTTGTATGTTTTAAACTATAGACTTCTAAGATGTTTCCTTTTTGTTTATCAATGCTTTTGTCCACCAAATCAAAGTCATGTGGTGTAACCATCAAAATCATGGTTCAACTACATTAATACGCAGTAAATAAAAACATGAATCAGGTCATATACACCCCCTGAAGACATGACTGTCAATAAGTCTCTTAAAATATCAGATAATTTGACTTTTATGATAAGGTTAGTAAACATATGTCATATTGTGCAACTTCACAAAAGGTATGCCATTTAGGAATTTAATTAATGCATGACATTTGAGAAAAAATATTTGAAAAATATATTTAAACCTTTTTGGAAAATAATGATTAAGATGTGTACATCTTACTTTTTTCTTGATGGTAGCAAAACATGACATTGAAACCAAAATGAATGCAAAGTGTACATTTCTAATAACTTGTGTGTTTTAACCTTTTCTTTATCATGGACCATTCTAATTTTCATTGACCCATGTAATACCCACTTTTTATGAGCCAATTATTTAAACTAACTGGACATATTGTGGTCATGTCCAGCATGTATATGTATATATAACTGGGGCTAGATTTTGCATTAACAGCAAAATTTTTTATTCCCATTTCAGTTAAACCCTAAGACAACAAGGAAGCTGGTAGAACAATTAAACAGATAAAAGGCATTTCTTGCTGAAATGACAGGCTTGCAGCGGTTGCAGATGACTCATGTTCTCCACTCCCAGAGATGCTGATGTTAAGAACTTAACAAGTTACACACTCAACTTGAGGGCTTAATTACTTATCCGAGGCAATCCTGCTTAATGAATGCAAACCACATGTACTAACAAGACTGTAGAGTCTAATGGCCTCCTAACATAAGCTGCATGTTATGCACATTTGCATTTTCTTTTCAACTTTGAGCATGCAGTGATGTACTTTATCAAGAAAAAAAAAAAAAAAGTGTTGGGCTCTTAATGCACTCAGTGGTCACAGATTTCCTACATTTCCTACATGTAATTTAAATTCAAAATAAATGTAATTGTAATCTGTTACAGTTATTGAGATAAAATGTATAATTACAGTCACTTATGAAAATGTTAATGATTACAAAGGGGTTACAGAATAGGACACATGCTTATTTGATAACTGTTTTATATCCTATTTGGATTTATGTATATGCTTTATTTTTTAAGATTGTATTTTTTTTTTTTTTTTTTTTTCATAGCTATGCAAAGATTTGATTTCAAAAACAGTATTATAGCTATTAAACTATATCCTATGATTATACTTATATAATCATAAGATTATACTTTTGGTGTATTGTTTTTCTCATACTATGTAGAAGGGAAGTATTTGATTCCGGATGCAGCATTAGTCATGAAATGTATTTTCTTTGACTCTTAAGTGACCTTTTATTTAATTAATAGTATTGTCCGTAAGTATTTTTATACACAAGTGCACATTTAATAGACATGAGAACACTTCTTTTTACAAAATAGTTTTCTTTTTTTTTTATTTAAAAAAGTACTTTTACTTATTTTTTATCTGAAATAGACTTTACAACAATAATAAACCAATCGACCAATCGGATTACACCTTGCTAGTTTAACACAGTACCAGTTTTGAGTGTAAAATACATCAGGCAGTCAATGAACGTTGGAAATGAGTGGATGGTTGTGAAATACAAGTACCCAGAGGAAGTAGGTATGCATATCAATGGCTACAGAGTTCAAGAGAAATGTACCAGAAGCAAATTAAGTCATTGCCAACAACTCTAATTGCCTCTATTAACACCATTAATCTTGTATTCATAGGCACTCTCTTTTCATGTGACGCTTTTTGAGAAGTCCCGGAATAGCTTTGAATTTGAAATGACATATTTGATGCAGAAAATGGAAATGGGGTGCACGAACAAGAACATGCTCATTGTTTCTGGTCTCATATTTTTTTCTGACTGTGAATGTTTCTCCATCTTCTTCCAATAGGACTCTTAATAGGACAGATGACGTCCTGACAGCACATTAACTCCAATGAGAACTTGCGGTTTCTGTTTTTGTTTACCGATTCTTGTTTCCCGCCTTTGCAATTACAGCCAAGTGCCTCTCCAAGCACTACTTTATTACCGATGCAAACTGTTTTTTTGTTCACATTGGAGGCATGGAGGTCCTCGCCGTAAGTCAGAGCTTTGCTTTATTCCTCTGTTCCAACTTTTATGTGTAAGGCCGAAAGACCGTGATCCCAAGGCCTTCACAGGCAGACCATAACCGTGTACTGAAATTGGTCATTTATGCACCGTGGATTTGCCTTCGAGAGGAAGGGAAATATCATTACCGCAGAGGATGGGAAAGGCAGCGAAAACATCTGGGACTCTGAGATCAGAAACCTGTTTATGTTCTCATCTCCCTCTGGTTATGGAAACAGGTGCGTGTTAAGTACCACGTATGGCAAACCTCCTAACAAACAACCAAAGGGCAAATTAATTTGATTAGTAATATGTTATTTGGAATAACAAACTTATGTTGTCTGTCAGAGACATGCACAGACATTTTGGGGGCCAGGTGCTCAAGTAAACTCTTCTTATAATTGTTTATAAAAAAAAAAAAAAAAAGTAGTTATATACTGTTGAACATCTTTTAATTATTTAAACTAATTAACACTTCACGGCTGTTAAACCAATTACGATAAATCAGTATCAATAAAATTCATCTTACCATTTATCAAAATCCAATTACACAAACAAATTAATGATCTAAATATAACATTGCAAATATAAAATGTTGGGAAATGAAAGCTAAAAACACATCTAGGTGATTGTAAGCCTTAATAAGTGAATCATAGAATCATTTATTCAACCGATTTGTTCAAACCAACTAATTCATTCATGAATGAAGCCACTCGATTTGTTTAAAAATGCAGAAGACACCGTTTTGTCCATTTGTATATCACACCACGGCATTACGCTTTTCACCTGGATTGCAAACATTCTTGAAATGGATCATTTAATGATGCAAATGCAGGTGAGATGCATCCATTTGCCTAATTCCAGCATATTTACTGATTTGGTAAGATTTATCATCACTGTCAAAAGACGGTGAAAGAGTGCTAGATCACTAATGGCCAAAGTACGCCCACCGCAGACTTCCTTAAGCAGACTTTTTCAGTCACTTCATCAGAACTACCTTTTTAACAACTCTAAGACACTGGAAACTCATTGCTAGTGTTCACAAATACCAGTGTTAATCAACTGCTAATCTGCACAAAGCTCTTTAGTATGTCAAAGGAAAATGGCAAGGGGGCAAACTATGAGCGTGTTTTAATTTCCTCTGCACTTTCGAGTCCTTTCGCTTAGCGGAGTCATTAATCTGCTGAATGAAACAAAGGGCAAAGGTCTGTTGACTGATCAAAGATGTTATTATTGGTGTTTCTAATGCAAGAATTACTACTGATGCTTACTTAAAGGGCCAGTTCACCCGAATATGAAATTCTGTCATGATGCACAAACCTGTTGGTTGTTGTGGGTCAAGCATGTGTACTTGAGCTTTTATGTTTACCATGTGTGAACGGAAATTATATGGGTTTGGTATGACATGAGGATGAGTAAATGATAACTAAATTTCAATTTTTGGGTGAAATATCGGTTTAAGGAGAGAGATTTGAACATACAACTAAACCAATGTATTACAATTTAGGGTGTACCTTTGTGCAAAAGGAGTTCACTTCTAAAAAAAAAAAATATAAAAAATAAAAAAAAAAAAAACTTTCAAAGAATTATAGAGTACTTAGTTGTGAACTGAATGTAATGTTTTTGGATACTTAACTGTAAGTTATTTACAATTAATTTAAATGTATTTGTAATGCCACGCCAGCAGAGGGAGCCCTTTCCCATGGACTGCCTGTTACCGTTCCCTCTGCTGCTTCTTTGGTTACTTCCTGTTTGGTGGCCATATAAGGAGGCCTAAACCAAACAGGCCTTGTGAAGTATTGTTTTGCTGTGTGGATTCTACTAAGTGGTTTCTCTGATTTCATTGCCTTGTTTTTGTTATTTTCCATGGTTTTGTTTCTTGTCATAGTTTTGCCTTGTTTTTGCCATAGTTTTGCCTTGTTCCATTGCCTTGTTTATTTGTTACTTTTTGGACTGCTCACTGGTATTTTGACGTTCTGCCTGTTTTTCTGGATTACGCTATTGTTTTGCCTACGTATTACTGTTCGTTTGGAGATCGACCCTGCCTGTCTTGACTACGATCTGTGTAATAAAGCTCGCACTTGGATCTATCACGCTTCCCTGGAGTCTCCGTTACAGTATTACACAATTGGTCAAACTTAAGAGTGTTTTTGATACATATTTATTTCACTATTTTATTTTAAATGTGGTTAAATTGTACTGTCAAATGTAACTTAAAATAAACAACAATGTGCACTTTTTAAAATTGTACTTAATTTTTACATTCATGAAAGTGTGCTCTCTTTAAATACACTCAATTAGCCTTTTATTTAATTTCAATTATATTATCTGCAAGTACAGTTTTTAAACATATACTTTCAGTATTTGAAAAATGTTTACAAATTTATATTTAATACATCTAAGCACTTTTTCAAAAGGCAACGTCTGTGCACAAATAACACTTCAAATAATGTGCCATTACTTTGACAAAACATTTCAGATTGAACTGAAGTAGTTATTCGAATGAGTCAAACTGAAATCTTTTAACTAATGGATAATAAAAGGAAGACAAAAAATTCCAGACTGATCTGGAGTACTGATTCGAACAAGTCAAACGAAAGACTTTTAACTACTGGACAATAAAAGGAAGACAAAACATTACAGACTGAACTGAAGTAGCGATTCAAAGGAGTCAAACTAAAGACTTTTAATTAGTGGATGATAAAATGAGGACAAAACATTACAGATTGAACTGAAGTATTGATTCGAATAAGTCAAACTAAAATCTTTCAACTACTAGACGATAAAAGGAAGACAAAACATTCCAGATTGAACTGAAGTAGCGATTTGAACGAGTCAAACGAAAGTCTTTTTACTACTGAAAGATAAAATGAGGACAAAAATTGCATATTAAACTGAAGTATTGATTCGAATGAGTCAAACTAAAGTCTTTTAGCTATTGGACGATAAAAGGAGGACAAAACATTCCAGATTGAACTGAAGTAGTGGTTCAAACAAGTCAAACGAAATACTTTTAACTACTGGACAATAAAATGAAGACAAAACATTCCAGATTGAACTGAAGTAGCGATTCAAAGGAGTCAAACTAAAGTCTTTTAACCACTGGATGATAAAAGATGGACAAAACATTCCAGATTGAATTGAAGTAACGATTTGAATGAGTCAAACTAAACATTTTTTACTACTGGAAGATAAAATGAGGACAAAACTTTCCAGATTAAACTGAAGTATTGATTCGGATGAGTCAAACTAAAATCTTTTAACTACTGGACGATAAAAGATGGACAAAACATTCCAGATTGAATTGAAGTAGTGATTCGAACAAGTCAAACAAAAGACTTTTAACTACTAGACGATAAAAGGAAGACAGAACATTTCAGATTGATCTGAAGTAGTGATTCTAAGGAGTCAAACTGAAGACTTTTACCTATTGGACGATAAAATGAGGACAAAACATTCCAGATTGAACTGAAGTATTGATTCGAATGAGTCAAACTAAAGTCTTTTAACTATTGGACGATAAAAGGAGGACAAAACATTCCAGATTGAACTGAAGTAGTGGTTCAAACAAGTCAAACGAAATACTTTTAACTACTGGACAATAAAATGAAGACAAAACATTCCAGATTGAACTGAAGTAGCGATTCAAAGGAGTCAAACTAAAGTCTTTTAACCACTGGATGATAAAAGATGGACAAAACATTCCAGATTGAATTTAAGTAACGATTTGAATGAGTCAAACTAAACATTTTTTACTACTGGAAGATAAAATGAGGACAAAACTTTCCAGATTAAACTGAAGTATTGATTCGGATGAGTCAAACTAAAATCTTTTAACTACTAGACGATAAAAGATGGACAAAACATTCCAGATTGAATTGAAGTAGTGATTCGAACAAGTCAAACAAAAGACTTTTAACTACTAGACGATAAAAGGAAGACAAAACATTTCAGATTGATCTGAAGTAGTGATTCTAAGGAGTCAAACTGAAGACTTTTACCTATTGGACGATAAAATGAGGACAAAACATTCCAGATTGAACTGAAGTATTGATTCGAATGAGTCAAACTAAAATATTTTAACGACTGGATGATAAAAGATGGACAAAACATTCCAGATTGAATTGAAGTAACGATTTGAAAGAGTCAAACTAAACATTTTTTACTACTGGAAGATAAAATGAGGACAAAACTTTCCAGATTAAACTGAAGTATTGATTTGGATGAGTCAAACTAAAATCTTTTAACGACTGGATGATAAAAGATGGACAAAACATTCCAGATTGAATTGAAGTAACGATTTGAACGAGTCAAACTAAACATTTTTTACTACTGAAAGATAAAATGAGGACAAAAATTGCATATTAAACTGAAGTATTGATTCGAATGAGTCAAACTAAAGTCTTTTAACTATTGGACGATAAAAGGAGGACAAAACATTCCAGATTGAACTGAAGTAGCGATTCAAGGGAGTCAAACTAAAGTCTTTTAACCACTGGATGATAAAAGGAAGACAAAACATTACAGACTGAAGTTAAGTAGTGGTTTGAGTGAGTCGAACTAAAATCTTTTAACTATTGGATGATAAAAGGAGGACAAAACATTCCAGATTTAACTGAAGTAGTGATTCAAACAAGTCAAACGAAATACTTTTAACTACTGGACAATAAAAGGAAGACAAAACATTTCAGATTGATCTGAAGTAGTGATTCTAAGGAGTCAAACTGAAGACTTTTACCTTTTGGACGATAAAATGAGGTCAAAACATTCCAGATTAAACTGAAGTATTGATTCGAATGAGTCAAACTAAAATCTTTTAACGACTGGATGATAAAAGATGGACAAAACATTCCAGATTGAATTGAAGTAACGATTTGAACGAGTCAAACTAAACATTTTTTACTACTGGAAGATAAAATGAGGACAAAACTTTCCAGATTAAACTGAAGTATTGATTCGGATGAGTCAAACTAAAATCTTTTAACTACTGGACGATAAAAGATGGACAAAACATTCCAGATTGAAATGAAGTAGTGATTCGAACGAGTCAAACAAAAGACTTTTAACTACTGGACGATAAAAGGAAGACAAAACATTTCAGATTGATCTGAAGTAGTGATTCGAAAGAGTCAAACTAAAATCTTTTAACTACTGGATTATAAAAGGAGGACAAAACATTCCAGATTGAACTGAAATAGCGATTCAAAGGAGTCAAACTAAAATCTTTTAACTACTGGATTATAAAAGGAGGACAAAACATTCCAGATTGAAGTAGCGATTTGAAGGAGTCAAACGAAAGACTTTTAACTACTGGATGATAAAAGGAAGACAAAACTTTCCAGACTTGAACTGAAGTAGAGAATCGAATGAGTCAAACGAAAGACTTTTAAATACTGGATGATAAAAGGAGGACAAAACATTAAAGACTTGAACTGAAGTAGCATTTCAAACGAGTCAGACTAAAGACTTTTAACTACTGGATGATAAAAGGAGGACAAAACTTTCCAGACTTGAACTGAAGTAGCAATTCGAAGCTAATTGTATAGAACGGGTTATCATCTTTTGACTTAGGTGAGCAAGCAACCACATATAGAGCTCTTCAGAAACTTCATAGCAACACACTGGCCCAGCAATCATGATGTGAGTTTTGCAGAACCAAGACAAAAAAAGAAAAGAAAAAGAAAATCTAGAAAATGCTATTTTGGCCTCTTTTTCTCCTGTTATAATTTTACTAAGAACACAAACCAAGTCAGCTTTTTTGTAGTGGCTGCACTATAAAGAGGAAAAAAACTTAGCAAACATCACGAGTTGCAATCGATGCAGGTAGCATTTAGGCCCAAATGAAGAAGACTTGTTTCTATCACATTAAAACCGCTTTGAGTGAAATTACTTGTCTGGCCCTCAGACGTCTTGTTTCACAGGCAGTGTGGAAGGACAGGAGTGGAGGTTGTCTGAATTAAGGTATCGACTAAGTTTAAGTCTGAGTGAACCTGACACCGTGATCCTGTCAAGCACAGACCTCTTCCTCAGTGCCCTCAACGCTGCCAAAGACGCCAACTCAAAGACTGTGATCTTCAAAGACTGAAATTCAGGGAGGACCCTGAAGGAAGCTTTCTGACCAGCACCTGCTAGCTGAGAATCTCAGAGGAGTGAGGGAAAAGTGAAGGGAGGTGGGGAAAGTTGCCAGCTTTTCCGCTTGGCAGAGTGAGAAAATGGGCTGAGTGGCAGGACGGGTTGTGTGTCAAATAGCCACTGGCAAAGAAGATGGGCAGGGAATTATGTGGAGCTCCACTTGACCTCTTCATTCCTGTCTGAGAGGATAATTACTGCAAATACTAAAGCCAAAATGGCTCCTGATTAGCCTCTTCCATTCTTCAATTAGACTATAATATAATTTCTGAATTTACATAACAGGATATTTCCAATAGACAGTGGTGTGTGTCGATTATAATATTATCACAATAATTTCCTAGACTTATAAACATATAAAAATAAATCCCTACCTAAACTGTCATTATTTTAAAAAAATATTAATTGAAGTTTAATATGATTTAATTTTAAGAACAATTATTACAAACAATAAGAACCAAAATGACTGTTATTTAAACAGCTTTCACTAACATATAATCTCAAAAGTGTCATCATTTGAAGCTAATTGTACAGAACGGGTTATCATCTTTTGACTCAGGTGAGCAAGCAACCACATATAGAACCCTTCAGAACCTTCATCGCAACACACTGGCCCAGCAATCATGATGTGAGTTTTGCACAACCAAGACAAAAAAAAAAAAAAAAAAAAAAAAAAAGAACATCTGCTAATGCTATTTTGGCCTATTTTTCTCCTGTAATAATTTTACTAAGAACACAAAACCAAGTCAGCTTTTTTGTAGTGGTTCTTCTTTCATCATCTTTACACTCTTTTAAAGAGCTCGAAATATCTTAGAAAAATCCTAATGTTTATTATTAAACTGAAAATGTGTCTTCTAGTGTTTGTTATTATTTTTTTAAGCAAAAATAATGCCGACAGTGTGGTACTTACAATGGAAGTAAACAGAAGTATGCATAATCATAATCAGCTGGTTATTTATGCCAAAAACATTTCATTTTAATTAGCCATTTACGATATCTCGCATTGGTAAAAAGCTTCCACAAGCTTTTATGGTTGCAGTTGCCAGATTTCGAAAATGTAAGCGTTTAAAGGGTTACTCCACCCCAAAATGAAAATTTTGTCATTAATCACTTATCCCATGTCGTTCCAAACCCGTAAAAGCTTTGTTCATCTTCGGAACACAATTTAAGATATTTTGGATGAAAACCGGGAGGTTTGTGACTGTCCCATTGACCGCCAAGTAAATATCAATGGTGCTACTGTGACGCGGAGGAGACGAATAGTTGAATAAAGTCGTTATTTTTGCTTTCTTTGCGTACAAAAATTATTCTTGTAGCTTCGTAAAATTATGGTTGAACCACTGATGGCAGATGGACTATTTTCATGACTTCTTTCATAGTTTAATGGGCCTTGACAGTGGTATTTACTTGGCAGTCAATGGGACAGTTACAAACCTCCCCTATTTTTATCCAAAATATCTTAAATTTTGTTTTGAAGACAAACAAAACTTTTACAGGTTTGGATCGACATGGGCGTAAGTGATTAATGACAAAATTTTCATTTTGGGGTTGACTAACCCTTTAAAATGACTTCAAGCTTTAAAACTACCTCAAACTTTAGCCAGGTTTGTCAAGCCAACTTGACAAACTTTTGTATTCAGTTTACACAAGATATAAAACCATAAAGGAGACAGACTATGTTTACATGCACGTCAGTATTCTGATATTAACTGTCATGTTCCAATTAGTACAGTGTCATGTAAAAGCTGGAATCCAATTTCCAGATTAAGACATTATTCCAATTAACCAAATTTGGATTACTGTCCTATTTGACTATGAATATTAAATTTGTTTTATGTAAACACTTACTGAAAGGAGATCTAACTCAATCCATGGCAGTTAGAGTCCTAATTAAATTACTGGAGAAAAAATAAATAAATAAAACTAATAACTGAGCTGCATAACCAATGGCAGCACCTTAAATCTCCTGAAAAATAACAGCGGGAAAGCAATCATGCGTGTGTAGATCAGCTTATATACAACAACCATGTACACAGGAAAAAATCTGATTTCTTTCTGAATATGAACATCATATTCAGAATATGGCTGCAATCCGAATATAGAGATTAAATGGAATTTGTTTAACAAAACGAACGTTAAGATAGAGGGGAAAAAAAACAGAGGAATTACATTGATTTCAAATAGCCAGAACGATTTAAATTTTCTATACATAACGATTTATATAACGATTTATACATAATAAACATATTTAAGTTGTAGAACATATTTAAGCATTAAAAACACAAAGTACATATTTTACCAGTGTCCATTTATTGTTTTGAGGTCCCTTTAAAATATGGTATAGACTTTCCTGTCTGTCTCCCAAAAGCAGTTGTCTATTGGGAAGCTGTTTCAAGTCCAGTCAAAATATCTGTATACTCTAGATACAAACATGATTACTGGCCACCTCATCTTCAAAGATTTGTCTAGAGACCAGGCAAGTGTATTTGTGCCTGACTCCACTGCTGCAGTCATGGTTTATCCAGCAGTTTCTTCCACTCCAGTGTGCCTTAAAGTTTTAACACTAGACTGACTGCTCGAAGTGAAAAGCAGTATGGTTGCAAGTCACAGCACAGTCATACGGGGCCTTTGGGTAAAGTCAACGAACTCTCACCAAGTCAGCACTAATCTTCTTTAGCACAAACTAGAATTGTTGTTACTGCAGTGTGGAAATGAAAATGTGGAGCTTTAATGTTTGTGGAATAATTGAAGCACACTGCAGTACAGGGTCTGTTTGTGTAAGGACTGGGTCAGCACAAGCAATGCTGTTTTTTGTGGGGTTTTTTTTTAAATAATGGACTGGGTCTTATTCATGAAACACAAGCTGATGGAGTTCTTGTGAATTTTTCATGAACTAATTCTTATGTAATTGTATAGACTGACACTAAATTGAAACCCATTTGTGTAAGAATGTTTTTTATGAATGATTTAAATGCAAATTAGTTCTGCTTGAGTTTCATGAATGTTGGTCATTGACATACTTTAGATTTCTAATCTATTTGGCAACTGTGGCTACTTACTAGAACTAGGCCAAAGATTTTCCCAGTTGACCATTAGTCATTCATTTCAGCTATTAGTCGACTAGCTGCATATTTCTGACATTAATTAAATGTGATGTTGTATTTACCGCTTTGCAGGCTGTGGGACACAACCAGAACAGAGACCATTGCTTGTCTAATATCTTCATGTCTTCTCCCGATGTTTCAAAGCAACTGACACTTGTTGTAAAAGGTCAGTAAAGCATGTTTATCTTCAGCACATGCAAGGCATTAAGGCTATATTTGATATTGCACTGCCAAAGAAAGCGAAACTAAATTACAGTTGAAGTCAAAAGTTTACATACACCTTGCAGAATCTGCAAAATGTTAATTATTTAACCAAAATAAGAGGGATCATACAAAATGCATGTTATTTTTTTATTTAGCACTGACCTGAATAAGTTATTTCACATAAAAGACATTTACATATAGCCCACAAGAGATAATAATAGTTCAATTTATAAAAATGACTCTGTACAAATGTTTACATGCACTTGATTCTTAAAGGGGTCATCGGATGCCCATTTTCCACAAGTTGATATGATTCTTTAGGGCCTAATGAAAAGTCTATAACATGCTTTAGTTAAAATTTCTCAATGGTAGTGTAAAAACACCCTTTTTACCTTGTTAAAATCAGCTCTGCAAAAATCAACCTGTTCTGGTCGATGTTGCTTTAAATATTAATGAGCTCTGCTCGCCCCGCCCCTCTCTTCTCTCTGTGGAGTGACAAGCCTGTTTACTTTAGTCACATTTACGCAAATGATTTGCGTGAACACAGACGCATTTATGTAGATCGGGAGGCGCATTCCCATCACAAAAAAAGCCATTCTTGTGTACGTCTCTGTTCCGGCATCGTAACAATGGTGATCGGACTGTTACAGCTCATTCAAGGCGGGTCTAAAGTAAGACGGCCGTGTCAGTCAATCTATTGTGGGAGTGGCCTCTGTCGGTGTGACGTCACACAGACAAGATGCTGAGAATGGCTTGATTTGAAAAAGGGGAAATTATTTTTACAGATTAAATAAAAACCACTGGGTGGATTTTTATCATTATAGGGTGGTTGTGTACACACACTGCCAACACACATTAATGTTCAAACAACATGTAAAAGGGAACTTTGCATCCGATGACCCCTTTAATACTGTGTTGTTACTTGAATGATCCACACCTGTTTTTTTGTTTAGTGATAGTTGTTCATAAGTCCCTTGTTTGTCTTGAACAGTTTAACTGCCTGCTGTTTTTCAGAAGAAAACTTCAGGTCCCACAAATTATTTGGTTTTTCTGCATTTTTGTGTATTTTAACCTTTTCCAACAATGACTATGATTTTAAGATCCATCTTTTCACACTGAGGTCAATTGAGGGACTCATATGCAACTATTACAGAAGGTTCAAACGCTCAATAATGCTTCAGAAAGCAAAACGCAGACGCTTAGCAGACGCTTTTATCCAAAAGATGCTTTTACAATTGGGGAATACATCAAGCGATTAATCCTAAAGAGGCAACTTGACATAAGAAGTGCTCATTAAAAACCAAAGAATTCGAGGGATCTGAAGGATTTTTCTGAAGAACAGCAGGTAGCTTAATTGTTCAGGACCAACAAGGGACTCATGATTAACTATCATTGAAAGAAAACAAAAAAAAAAAACACACACACACACACACACACAGCTGTGGATCATTCAGGTAACAACACGGTTTTAAAAATCAAGTGTATGTAAACTTTTGAACGAGGTAATTTTTATAAATTCAACTATTATTTTCTCTTGAGGACTATATGTAAATGTCTTTTATGTGAAATATCTTATTCAGGTCAGTACTAATTTTAAAAAATAACATGCATTTTGTATGATCCCTCTTATTTTGGTCAAATAATTAACATTTTGCAGATACTGCAAGATGTATGTAAACTTTTGACATCAACTGTATAACCTGTATAACGTGCCTTATCAAATGCAAAAAAACAGAAACTGTTTTAAATAGAACTTGACATGCAAACAAAAAGGTATCTGTCCTACAGCGTTTTTATTGCTTTACCACTGTAAAAGATGCGAATATAGCAAGTAAAAGTCTGACAATTCTGACTTTTTTCTCTGAATTGGCCCTTTTGCAAACAGCTTGATTTACAGGTGAGCTGACCAATCATAACGCCGAATCCGCCATTTTGTCTGACAAACAAATCAGACAGAAGAGTAGATTAACCTCGGTGGACTTAAACTTGAAAATTTGTGTGTATTGGCTTCTTTCTGTGATTGAAATAAAATACGTTCTGATGTTTATTCATGTTTTTTTGTTTCAAGTAAAGAAGAAAAGACAATAGCAACAGTAACTAAAGAGGGCGGGTTTTTGCGAAGGGTCAGTTGCATGATATGAAGCCGTAATTGTTATGTCCGAATTGCAGGATATAAACGTACAATTCTGCTTTTTTTCCTCACAATTCTGACTTCTTTTCTCACTTTTGAGATATAAACTTGCAATTATGAGTTATATTGTCAGAATTGTGGGATATAGACTTGCAATTGCAAGAACTAAAGCCAGAACTGCAAGTTAAACTCACAATTCAGATTTTTTTTTTTTTTTGCAATTCTGACTTCTGTTCTTACAATTGTGATATAAAGTCCAATACTATTTTCTTCCAATTGTGAAATTATATCTCACAATTCTTACTTTGTAACTCGGAATTGCATGTAATAAAATCAGAAGATCTAAACTTGCAATTTTGAGAAATATTGTGAGATAAAAAGTCACAATTACCTTTTTAATTTTTATTCAGTGGCAGAAACAAGCTTCAGTAATTTAAAAATCACTGCCAGGAAACATCCAGGAAAAAGAGGACATATGGTCAACCTAGTTAAGTGAAATCTGAACCAGGGTCATTAAATTCATGCTAATTCATATCCCTAGGATACAAGAGTCTGGAAACTTAATGCAAGTCTAGCAGATTTTTAGTGCAGCTAATGCACAAGCTGTGGAAAGAACAAAGTCCAGCCGTCACCTCTCTACCTCCATTCAGCCACCTTAACTCTCACATAATGAAGGGAACCTCCAATGGAGAGGCTTTTCAAGGCCCTCTAATCACATTGCCATTGAATGTGGCTGAAGCAGGGGACTAAACGCATGCTGTGAGCCAATCAGAGCAGGCAGTTTATTTATTTATTTCAACTTTGTCGGTTAGCACGTTCGACGCATCGATTCAACTGCAGCCAACTTGATTGTTTCATTATTCATGGCCTGAATTTGGAGAAAGTGGGCTGCCAGAACCGATTGGACAAATCGCCAAAGCACAAGACAGTGATCAGTGCTAATAGAGTAATCTGGGCCCACATCTTCTTGCCATCAACACATTTGTAGCTTTGTGTGCCGTGAATACTTTGTCCAAGCAGCAAAGCCTAGGGCTTTCTGGTAAATGTCTCTGATTGCTGTAACGCATTCTGTGCAGTTTCAGTCTGGATGTCTTTGGCATCCCGCTTTGGTCCACAATCATGTTCTAATTTTTAATGGTGTAACTAGTTGATAATTATGACTCAATTGTGAGATTTGAGAGCTACGGTGGAGGAAAAGACTTAAAATTCCAGTGTGTTCTTCAGTCAAAGCTACTGAATGGCTTATTAAGTATTTTTGGGAGCTTGACAGCCCCTGGTCACAATATGCTTTTGCTGTATCAAAAGGAGCTGTGTTTCAACATTTTTGAATATTCATCAAAAAATGTCCTTTGTGTCCATTGGTTGGACCGATTATCATGTTTGTCCCAGTGCATTGTAAAAATGAGTGTAATTTTAACTGTAAAATATTGTAAAAATGCTACAGGAAAAAAAATTAAATGTTAATAGGTTAACAGTAAGTTCACATACAATATACAGGGAAAAACTGTAAAATATCTAACCAGACATTTTATGTAATTTTACAGTAAAAATGCTGTTAATCTTTTACAACATAGAAGTAAAAAAGAAAAAAAAAAATCAATATAATTTACAGTCAAAAACTTTAAACTGTAAATAAAAAAAAAAAAAAAAAAACTGTAAATATTCCCAGAATTCACTATGTGACAGTCCACATTTGATCATGTTTCCTAATAGATTATATTATCAGTTATGTGGGTTTTATGTTACATTTTCTGTTGTTTAATGAATGTTTATTGCATTACTTAAGTGTCATGCTTGCGTGGACGATTTCATGCACCTTCTGTATACTAGTATGTACTTCAGCTTGTGATGATTTTAGATTTTTTTTTATATACTTTTTTTGATGAACTATCCCACTGAATGCGATTCATTACGTTTGAGCAAACTTACAGTGTGTCTTTCAAACAGTGACACCAAACTCTAGACACTCTCCCAATTGAATTTTTTCCTCTTTGATGTCCATAGAGCAGAAACACTGGACTACAGACGGATCACCTCTCTGCTGGAGCAGTGACACACCGCAAAGCTAATTTGGTCAGCGGTGCCAGTCCCGCTCATGACAGATCATCAGCGTTACATCCACGTGTTCCTTTCTACCTCTGAATCTCTGAAACCTCGCTGAGCTTTGATGTAGCAAAGTGCCGTGCAAAACTTCAGCTGTCTCTCAAGACTTCAAACAAGATTAGGCAAAGAAAGCTGTTTGATGCTAGAATGCAAAATCTCCCTAATGGCATGTGGGTGAAGTCACAGGGAAAAAAGATAGAATTGGGATGGGATTTCAATGTTTTCCACGAGGAACACTAGCAAGCAGACCAACCCGATCCTATTAGAAAATGTAACTTTTAAGAGGTGCTTCCAAAGTCATTTTTGGAGCTTGATTATATAAATGCTTTGTTCATAATGAGAAGGAAATTTTAAGCAATGAAACTTGCAGGATTTTTTAAAATGGTACAAAGACCTCTTATATGTCGAAAGCTCAAGAAAAATCTGATTCTCATGTCATGATCTCTTTAAAATTACCGGCTCTGTTCCAAAACCTAATGATCTGCCACACTGCTTCTTAAATGAAATGGAAATTTTATAAGTTCTGATTTTTGTACACTAGGGTGACCAGACGTGCCACTTCCCAGGGACACGTTCAGCACAGGATTTCTAAATTGCTTAAATTAACCAGGTGTTGGTTGTTTGCGTTTTGCCTATTGATCATTGTATGACAGCAAAGTACCGCGAGAATGATTCGAAAGCATGGAGTGTCTGCTGTTCTCTCTATAGCTCTCATGGTACTTTGATGTTGTACAACGATCAATCGGCGCAGAGCAAACAAGCAACACCTGGTTATTTTAGGCAATTTAGAAATCCTGTACTGAATGTATCCCTGGGAAGTGCCGCGTTGGTCACCCTGGTACACTCTACATGTGCAGAATTTCCAACTGTTTGTGTGTCTCAATTTGCCTACTTATAATATGCCCTTCTTTTTCTGAAGAAGTACATACTCTTGAGTGTGTAGCATAATAGTAAATAAGCTTTGGGACATACTACTTTGTCATAATCTTGCCTTTAATGGACCGATTGATCTAAAACGCATTATGAATGGGCTTTCATGCCAAGAACTCTCCAAATGTTTTGCATAATGATGCATTTAAAACTTAATTATCAAGATGCTTTTTGCAGATTAAATCTTACAACGGCATTTTAGTGCCATGTTAAATTTGAAATATTTCGAGAATAAAGTCGAAATTTTGAGAATCAAGTTGAAATGTTATAATAATAAATGTCAAAAATATGAGAATAAAGTCAAAATGTTTCAAGAATAAAGTCAAAATTACAAGAATAAAGTTGAAATGCTTTGAGAATAAAGTCAGAATGTTTCGAAAATAAAGTCTAAATGTTTTGAGAATAAAGTAAAAACTATGAGAATATAGTTAAAATGTTTCAGGAATAAAGTCAAAATAATGAGAATAAAGTTGAAATATTTTGAGAATAAAGTCAAAATTAGAAAATAATGTCAAAATGTTTAGAGAATAAGTTGAAATGTTTTGAGAATAAAGTAAAAATTATGAGAATAAAGTCGGAATGTTTCGAAAAAAAGAGTCAAAATTACAAGAATAAAGTCGGAATGTTTCGAGAATAAAGTCGGAATGTTTCGAGAATAAAGTCGAAATTACGAGAATAAAGTCACAATATTTTGAGAATAAAATTTAAATATTTTGAGAATAAAGTCTAAATTACGAGAATGAAGTAAAAATGTTTCGAGAATAAAGTCGAAATTATGACAATTAAGTCGGAATGTTTTCGAGAATAAAGCTGAAATTACAAGAATAAACTCGGAATGTTTCGAGAATAAAGTCAAAATTATGACAATAAAGTCGGAATGTTTTCGAGAATAAAGTTGAAATTACAACAATAAAGTCAGAATGTTTCGAGAATAAAGTCGAAATTATGACAATAAAGTCGGAATGTTTTGAGAATAAAGGCAAAATTACGAGAATAAAGTCTAAATGTTTTGAGAATAAAGTAAAAAATATGAGAATAAAGTCAAAATGTTTCAGGAATAAAGTCAAAATAACGAGAATAAAGTTGAAATATTTCGAGAATAAAGTCAAAATTAGAAAATAATGTCAAAATGTTTAGAGAATAAAGTCAAAATTACGAGAATAAACTCAAAATGTTTTGAGAAAAAAGTAAAAATGATGAGAATAAAGTTGGAATGTTTCGAGAAAAGAGTCAAAATTACAAGAATAAAGTTGGAATGTTTCGAGAATAAAGTCAAAATTACAAGAATAAAGTCGGAATGTTTTGAGAATAAAGTCGAAATTATGACAATAAAGTTGGAATGTTTTTGAAAATAAAGTTGAAATTATAAGAATAAAGTTGGAATGTTTTGAGAATAAAGTCAAAATTATGACAAAGTCGGAATGTTTTCGAGAATAAAGTTGAAATTACATGCAAATGGCCCGGATTGGGAGCACTGGGAGAAGTTACCAGGCCACCGGAATTTATTTGACTATATATGGGATTATTAGCAGAAATCATACCATGTGTTATACTCACAGAAACAGTATGCTTGGAAATAATATTTCACGTCTTCGATTGCATTCATCAGGCCTATTTGTAGTGCGCCAACCACCCAAAAATAACAATATGCTTTGTGCTTTTGGTCTCACTTTTCAAAATCTGTCAGTTCTATAGCGAAATACAATGCTATAATGCTATAATGTGTTTTTCACGCTCTCTAATGTGGCGGGACAGATCGCGTATTCATGTCATCTTAGGTATTCAGTCATCTTTTTGATTACAATGAGACATTTGTTTAATTAAATTATACTGTTTTCTTTATGAAAATTCCACCACCTACTCAGCAAAAAACCGTCTGTGGCATCCAATCTTTCATTCCTCACATGTATTTAATTAAAAACAACAATAAAACATTCCAAAGGTTGAAGTAGGCTCCAACTCGTTAACATAAGTTATATTGTTCTCTTTTCTGAGGTATATAAATGACTATTCACAAGCTGTTCTATTTATGATATAATACAGTAAATGATTGGAAATTATATTTAACATCTTCCATTCATTATTTGTAGCACAGCAGCCACCCATGCAGTAATTTTGTGCTTTGTTGCTTTTAATATTACACAGCTCAGCATTCAAATTCTATCAGTTTTATTACAGAATACAAATTATAATTGTGTTTTTCCTCTTTATTTCAGTTTATAGCACAATATAAACGTAAAGGAACATCAGAAGGAAGGGGAAAAAAAGAAAAGCATAGCCTAATTTAATTAAATGAATGTCTCATTGTAATTGGAAAGATGAGTGATTCACATGCTGCTTAAATTGAGTCGAATACAGCAATGTCACGCCACAATAAAGAGCGTGGAAAAACACATTATTATAATAGACATATTGTTTGTATTTCGCTATAAAACTAACAGATTTTGAAAGCTGAGACTTTGGAATATCTCCTGGTGCTCCCAATCTGGGCCATTTGCATGCGTAATAGGCTAGAATATACTCTCAAAATATTATTACTTTAATCTTGTAATTGCTATGAAATAATTCTTGTAATTTTGACTTTATTCTCGAAATATTTCGACTTTATTCTAAGCCTTATGGGTAGCACGGCGACATATGGTGCAGTTGCGCCTCAGGTGTCCTGAGTTCAAATTTAACCTTTCCCAGTCCCACCCCCTCCTCTCTTTCTGTCTCTCTCCCACTAACTTCCTGTCTCATCTCCACTGTCCAATCAAAGAAAAATGGAAAAAAGCCCCCCACTTCACTGTATTCTCATAATTTTGACTTTATTCTTGAAGAATTGTCACTTTATTCTCATATTTTTGACTTTATCGTCTAAATATTTTGACTTTATTCTCGTAATTTCAACACTAAAACGCTGTCATAAAATCTAACCATGATAACATTAAATATTTTTTCATCAAGCTATACTCGATCCCCTTTATCTAAACCTCTTTAATCAACCATCATTCCTGCATATCCACCATGCTTCTAGTTTTTTAACATTGTTTGTCATTCTAATTGAATCCTCATCCAAAGTGCAATTAGTTCTGGGCAATAAGAGCTGTTAGAGTGTGTGGAAATCTATCACCAAAAATAGCAGGTATCTTTGTGATACTAATTTCAACATACTATTATTTGGGGCACACTAATTTTAAATACTATTTAAATACCATTACTTGCAAAACATGTGCGTTCTCTCGCAAAGATATTTGCATTTGCTCACAAAACTTTTGCATTCTCTTGCAAAACCTGTTGAGTTCAGACAAACTCTTCCTGTTCACTTTACAGCTTGGAGTGATTCAGGCAGCTCTGTACATTCACAATGGAGCAGTTCATATAGTTTTAAGGTTTCGGGTCATTCTAAAATGCTTAACATGAAAAACGCTTAACGTGACAATGTACAAGAACCGTGGAACCAATTTCAGTATACACTTTATTAATAAAGCATACTATTTGCAGACAAGCAGAATAGCCCAGAATATGAAAACAACACACTGAATTGCATGTTAAGCATTTTCTCCCCTATAGAAAACTGTTATAAAGAACAGCTTAATGAAATGAGATATAAAAATGCCAAATTCTGTATAATTTTTTATTAAAATATACTACATAATGAATATGAACGTAACGTGTTAATTTGCACATTAAGTGTTTTCCTCTCATAGAAAACTGTTATAAAGAAAATGCTTAACATGGTTTCACGAGTTCACCTGCCCATCCAGTCCTGATGGGCAATGGTAAACAAACTTGGCTTTACTGTCCTTAATGGAGGCTCGAACCCGAGGCTCGGCTTGAGCGCCGAGTTGAACCCCCCATTGCGATATTATCTAGAGGGGAGAATAACAGAAATAGAGGAGGAGAAGGGGAGG
Source organism: Cirrhinus mrigala (assembly GCA_036247105.1). Taxonomy (NCBI): domain Eukaryota; kingdom Metazoa; phylum Chordata; class Actinopteri; order Cypriniformes; family Cyprinidae; genus Cirrhinus; species Cirrhinus mrigala. Next base: position 91,699 of record CM070027.1, on the reverse strand, counting down.
TGGAGGGATGCCGGAAGAGCTGAGGCTGGGACGGTGCAATGAGAGCTGCTTATATAGGCTCGTAATGATGATTGACAGGACTGAATGATTAGGCTCCTCCCAAACCTATGTTTGGGACTTCATTTAATGGATGAAGTGATAAAAATACTAAATCTGCTATACAGATTAAGAAAAACATATACTGTGTACAGTAAAATCAGTTGAGCCCAGAATATAAATGCAATGTGCTAAACTGCATGTTAAGTGTTTTCTCCTCCATTATGTAAAAATGCTAAATGTGGCTTAATGGACCAAGACAGTGGATACAAAAAAAAACACAAACTATGCGCTCCAGTATGAATCCTGTGACACTGCGGTTCAACAAAACAGCTTAAACCAGCGTAGGAAGAGGTTAAAATAGCACGCTGACATCAGCAAATGTGTTTTGCATTCATTAACACTATCAGGTAGGTTTAAGGTTGGGTTTGCTGTAGGGGGTGTGTTATTTTCCAACACGATACAGCATTAACCTTTTAGCGACATTCTCTAGACATTCGAATTTTGAACTGTTGCAATACATAGCTGAAGCAACGTAATGAAACATCGCCACAGTCATGTATAGCCTATCTGTTTTGGAGAAACAGCGCCACTGACTGGACATTTCACTTTAAAACTGTCGTAAAACGTGCAATAAGACACGTAATATCAGTGTTGCAGAGGGTTGGTGTGAGCTGTGCTTCATACATCATGACTCACACTATTCACAACAGACAATGGAGCTATTCTGCCCATTTTCCTAGAATTTCTCTAATGTGACCTCACCTTTAGGCAGCACAATTATACTGCTTATCTTTTCCAACAGCATTCACATTGTTGGAGCATTTGTGACTATGAATTTGCACCACTACTGAACAATTCTTCCACTAAGTAATATCGTTTATTAGCCTCTCTGTAGATTGATTTGTATGTAAACATGTGAAAATGAAATTATGTGCAGTCACAAGTACATGTATATTAGCTTTTTTGTTTTTTGTTTTTTGCAGTGGCTTTGAATATGACTTATACAATGCGTATCACTGGTTATTTGAAAAATATTCTGTATATGCAGTTATTCATTTCTGTGCAATTCCGTTTAATCCTATAGAGCGGGAAAACTGTGTGAAGAAAATTAAATGAAGAAGATGATTTAGAGGATTACTCCAGTTAGGGAGTTGCAATTATATTTTATCAGTTTTAAAGAGCTATGATTAGCCTTAACAGCTTAAGATATGCATTTAAGGACCACAAATGGAGGCTTGTAAGCCATGGAACATTACTGATAAATGCAAAATGAACTCCTGAAATACGGTTATCCGTATCCGGAATCAACATACATACAAAACATTTTACTATAACAATGCAAGGCTTGTGGTTTGTTATCCTTGGTTGAACTGATTTTCAGTTGTTGAATTTATATTGCAAAAACGCCATTTTATGAAATACTAATAGCATCACACTAATGAAATCTTTTCTAGCACCACAGGTGTTGCGAAAAAGAAAATAAAACAAACATGATGTTAACAGCAGTGATGCCTTAAAAACACATCAGAGCTATTAATCTGTCACACTGTGGAAAAGAGTATTTAGCAGCTTTAATCTAACCAAGAGTGACACAGAAACAAGGTTTTACCGCATTGCGTGCGATAAGCACTTACAGTTTCTCTGATGAACACTGGAACTGTGGTATCAGACCCTGTTAAAGCTAAAGCCTTCTAATTCCAGCCGTCTTAAGACTAAGCAGCTGTTACTGATGGGAGAGATTAGAATCGTGGCAACATGCTTATTGCTGTGTGTTTATTGCTGGATATTTGGAAACTGATGATGTTTTCACTGATTCATGTGTGGCAGGTCCTAGTGTGTATATAATGACTTTAGGTTTGTCAGTAGGGGAGTAAAGCTAAAGTGACAGGCAGTACAAAACAAGAAAATTGAATGCCAATCATCACAGTGCTCCAACTGGAGGCTGGGGTGATGGGAAAGACATTCTCCTAGAATCTACCAAGCTTTAATACTCAGCTTAGAAACTTCTCTTTAAATGTAATGGCTCTAAAAATATAATTTACTGTAACCATCAAGTATAAAATAATTACACATTTTTCTGATATCTTGAAGACATACGAGTGTGGACATTGTCATTATTTTTAAAAATGCTTTCAAATGTACTTGTCTTTTTTTCCCTGCATTATAATATCAAGACAGTTTTTGTAAATGGGGTCCAAAACTGTTTTTGACTGATCCAATCACTCAAACCATATGTTATTTCTTTTTCTTTAATGTTGCAAGACTCTTGCATTAAGTACATCCTCAAATTCACCAATTAAAAATATGTATATTTCATAATTTTATTCCTATTCTTCATAATTTTACTAAAAGCAGGCATGTTCTAAAAGAAGCAATTTCTGATTCTGCTGTGCTGGGAGTTTTTTTTTTTTTTTTTTTTTTTTTTTTTATCCTGACATGAATTTGCTTGTGAAAGGAAAGGTCCCCACCTCCTCAGACCCAGTGGTGTCATGCACAACAGTGGCCAGATGTCTGATGGACCCGCTGAGGTTTCTATACCCGCTAGCACTCCGATCAAACATGTCCCTTTAGTGGAAGCAGGAGATGAACTAGAAATGCTTCACAAGCTAAAGAAAACCTTGTGACAACAGTTTAAGGGAAGGCTTTTATCTGTCCCTGGCGGTGTTCTGTGTTTACTGAATATCTCTCATATTGGTTTTTGTGTATCAGAGTTCCCGCTGGGCTGGCTGAGGCAATTGGCCAGACAGCCTCCTGCACTGTCAAGGCACCAGCTTCTAGATGATCAATTTAACTGAAAAGACTGCAAGCAGGGCAGTCAATCAAGAAGAAACAAGGTTTGGTAATGCAGGTTGATTGTTTCTTTAGGAATCACGCCACTTCATTATACAAGTTCAAGAATAGCGGTGTGGCTCAAGCTCTTGGTTACAGCAGAATATGTCTGAATTTGTTAAAAAAAAATAAAAAATAAAAAATAAAACTCACTTTAGCAGGTGCATACCTACGTATTAGTAACTAACCACAATTCCATATCACCACAACAGCATATTTCTTCAGAAAAAAAGCAAATAGATGAAAATCTGAAATTTGTTTTGTTAATATTGTAATTAAGTTCCACACTGAAAATGTACTCATCCTCAGCCAAAGACGTACATGTGTTCTTCATTGGAATAGATTTTCTCAGTGGATCCTCTGCAGTGAATGGGTGCCGTCAGAATGAGAGCCCAAACAGCTGATAAAAACATCACAATAATCCTAAAGTGATCCACACCACTCCAGTCCATCAGTTAACGTCTTGCACAAAAGCACAGATGGATCACTGTTTATAAGCAAAAGAAGCTAAAACAGTTCTGACAAATATGTTGGTGGATTCTGATGTTAATTGGTGGACTGGAGTGGTGTGGATTACTCATTATTATTATGATGATTGTTTTATCAGCTGTTTGGACACTCATTCCGACGGCACCCATTCACTTCCATTGGTGAGCAAGTGGTGTAAAACTGCTAATTTTCTCAAAATCAATTTTAAAAAACAAACTCATTAACATTTTGGATGACCTGAGGGTGATTTTCAGAAATGTCTTAGTTTGGATTCCTAAGTATTCCTTTAAACATGCATGGTGCAGTCATAACACCTGCAAGGACCAGTATACATATTCAGGCCATTGCACTATATTATAATCTTGTAGAAAATCTACAGCAAATAGTTTTAGTGCTTCCTGAATAACAAATCAATTTATTTGAAATAAAAAAAAAATAAAAAAAAACATTTTTTTAAAGTATTTGTTTACCTGCATTTACATGAGTATTAGAAACCCTGAAGATTTAATATTTTGGTTCAGTAACTTTAAATGAGTGCTTGAGAAAATGATGTTAAAACATTATGAGCAGAGACAAAAGCAACACCCTAAACATTTTTTTTTTTTTAAGTATTCATAGTGCAAGCCTGAAGAGCACAGATGTATGCATACTTTCTGCAATCTGTGGCATTTTGAAGAATGAATTTAAATATGGTAAAATGTGTTAAACACAGCTCACTGTATGTGTCTACTGGAGCAGGCATTTTTAATAAATTCTCTATGGGAGCTGAGCAGCAGGCTCTCATTCTTGCACAATTTCACAGGGAGCAGAGCAACTTCAGAGAGCATCATTGTACACACATATATATGTGTGTGTCCTGTTATGCTAACTCTCAGTTTCACAGACAAGGCTTAAACGTAAGACTAAAATGTAAGTCTGAGCTGTTTCAACTGAAAGAAACTTGCACTGAGTGATCTAAAAATATATCAGTGCCTTTGTTTTATCTCAAGACACACACCAGTAATGCTTTTTTCTAAGCACATTTATTATTATTTAAAACATGTTTTATTTTTATTGAAAAATACATGCCTTTCCGACGTGATATCTAATTTGAAAATGGAGGGGAAAAAAAAGTTCGGCAAGACGCGGATTTGAACCCGGGTTGATTGCGACAAAAATGACTACAACACACACTTTACCATCTGCACCACTGAAGCTGTTATTGGGTGATTGTCTTTTGTAGTGTTGACAATCCCAATCATATGTTGGTGGGCAAAGTTAATGTAAATGGTCTCTGCCAACAAAGCAGGCTATTTGCACCTCAACTTATTTTTGAGTCATCATCATAAAAGCCCTGTAAACATAGTCACAGGCAAGAAGATACATCTTTCATTTCAATGAACAGTTTTCAGGCCATTTCATGTTCAGCTGCTATATTACTGGAAAAAAAAAAAAAAAAATGTTTCTGCATGCAAGCTTTATATATTATGTATTTCTAATAAATAAAAAATTGTAAACTGCATATGTTGCAGTAATTTTTAATGTTTTGTTAAAATATTGAAAACATACACTGTATATTAATAAACAAATGTATTAATATTAATATAAAAATGTTAATTATGTTATGTCAGCACAGACAATACGTTGTTCTATCATATTCTAAGTTGCATGTAACATCAATGATTTTGATGACATCATTCTGCACTTCAGCTTCTTATCAGATTTTCTGTACAATCAATTGCTCTCTATATTCTGAAGCATCCTGCCCCCTACACTATAAAAGACACTACAGACGCAGCTAAAATCGGTCACTTTTTCACACATTTACTATGTTATATATGGCGAACGGTAGATTGCACTATATTGAGGATACAAAGCAATTCAAAGAGTTTAAACTTGCTTTCCATTGGGGTGAATAAAGTCTGGTTTCACATCAATGTCAAGGGAACGCACAGCGTGCTCGGTCCAGATTGAACCATATGCACAAGTTAGCGTGGACCACAAAATGTATCCGATCTAAATTCTTCACAAAATGCACACTGGATGCGATCCAACATTGCAAACAGCATCATAAACAGAGGTTATGGGGAGAAGAGATAACACCAGTGCCATGCACCAGCATATATTAAACTAGTGTTGTCAAAAGTACTAGTACTTCAGTACCAAGTTGATGTTTAAATTTTAAAAACCATACTATACAAGTCCCTCTGCAGTACTGGTAGTAGCGAGTACAGAGTTGATCCAGTATCCACTGATGGGCAGCTGCTTTCACACATTTTTTTTTTACAGTATTTGTGTGAACTCTCTGCAAAGAACGTCAAAGGTTTCTATTTGCAATGTGTTTTTGCAGCATTGAGCATTGTAGCCAATCACGTTTTTCGAGCATGTGAACGCAATGGCCAAGCAGAAGCTTTTGAGTCAGAATCTGCTCAAAACATCAGAACTTGTTCAGCGTGAGCTCTGCAGACTCTGCTGTCATTCCGCTTTAACCAAACATGATGTAAATAAGTGATTCATTGTGCAGTATAGACAGATTATTTTGATAAACTGTAAAACTGGAAAAATGCTATTGCAATATTTCAGTTTCATGTGTGTTACCATGATGGTGTTTAGTGTTTGTGTGAATGACACTGTGCACCTTCTATATACGTTAATATTCAAAAGCTTTGATTCATCATGTGACTTTCTCGTCACCACCTGCTTTTGGTGGTTATCAGTGTATTACAAAGGTACAAAACAGATTTCAGTACTTCAGTAGGTTGGTACATTAACATATCAGTTCATGAAATTACAGTATTTGCCTGTAAATTTAAGTGAAAACTGTATAACGTAAAATGCTGCTTCCATATTTGGTACTATAAAATTCTGCCAACCACAGCTGCCATTTTTTTTTTCCCCCATAAATTTTACGTAATTGTTTTTACAGTGTATGGTTTTGTTAGGATAGGACAATATTTGGCCAAGAGACAACTATTTAAAAATCTGAAATTTGAGGGTGCAAAAAAAAATCTTAATATTGAGAAAATCGTCTTTAAAGTTGTTCAGATGAATATCTTAGCAGTGCATATTACTAATCAAAAATTAAGTTCTGATATATTTACGGTAGGAAATTTACAAAATATCTTCATGGAATATGACCTTTACTTAATATCCTAATGATTTTTGGCATAAAAGAAAAAACGATCATTTCGACCCATGCAAATGTATTTTTGGCTATTACTACAGACAAACCTGTGCCACTTCAGACTGGTTTTGTGGTCCAGGGTTACATTTTATTACTTTCACTGATTTTTTTTAATGCAGTTCTTACATAACTAAGCAATAATTAAAAGTTGCATGCTAATTGATAAACATTGCTAACTAACATTGGATTTAAAATTGTATTTTTTAAATAGGTAAATTAAAACAAAAAATTCTAAATAGTTCCAATATTTTTACTATAGTACTGAAAACTGTACTGAGAACTGTGGAATTTTACTGGTATTGGTACCAGCTACTAAAATTTTGGTACCATGTCATTATATGAAATGCTTTTCTAACTGAACATCATCAGCACTGCTGAAAATGATCACAGTTTATTCTAGTAGTAAGAGTTTCATGTTAAATCTAAAGAGGGACATTTTTTTAATACAGCTGTGGCTATTACATGCTGTCAGATACTCCTCTTCCAGCCTGCAAAGTAAACCAAAAGCTATTTTTAAAAATGGAGATGAGCCACTCGATATTTGTTTGATATTTAATATTGTTTCAATAGAAATTACATCAACACACTGAATTATGCTGTGCATTTCAAGGCACTTCAGTGGCGCTTTAAATAAACAGTTATGTTGCTTTGCAAGAGCAATCTGAAAGAAGTAGTTTGCCCATTACTCACCCTCAAGTCACTTCAAAGGTATAAGACCCTTTCATCCGTGAAAAACAGGGATGAAGGATGAGAGCTGATGTGTACCAACATCACGTGTATCATCATTGTGAAAAGTGAACGCTAGGAGTTCCACGCTTTGAGAAACAATGCTATGAACACAGTGAATTTAACTAACCTGCTTTAACTAAGTCCATAATGAAAGCAGCTGACATGAAAGAACAGTGTTCGCTATAATGCCTCATGCAGCATTGCTGAGAATGCATTTTGTGAACGACGGACGTTCTAATTCTGCAGAAATCTGCTGAGCTGTCTGTAGCAGATTCTGTGTGGCTCTGGCCATAAGAGACAGTCATTTGGATTAGCCTCTAACCACAGACAAAAGCTCATTAATTTGGGTGTTAACTGTGCTAAAACAGCAGCACTGCCAAACGACGCACGCTGGAAGGAAGGGATAGAGCGCTACGAGGTCACTCTCAATCTGTCATTGACTGTCCCTGTCTTCTCTGCTTCCTTCACATCAGCAGCACCAACTGGAAATGCTGTGGCAGGTGCAGAAATCGACTGTCACAAGAAGGAGAGTCTTTTAGCTTGTATTAAGTGGCCGAATAGCTTTTGCCACCCACCACTTCTCCTTTTTCCACATTGCCAGTGTGAAGATGAAGAGAGATAAGGCAGGGGGCAACCAAGACAGCTTCCCTCGGGAGTTTCTTGTATCTTCCAGCCACTCAGCAATTCAGCCGCAGGGCGAGATTGAGGCCAGTCGCCACAGTGGTACGTCTGCAACCTTTTACGACCTGCCAATCAGGGTGGACTGTATCCTGGAGGCTGGGACTCTACAATAAGCTCTTGAGAAGAGCCGCTCAAATCGTGAATAATGGTGTATAGGGCACGGAAATCAAAGAGAAGCAATCAACACCACCATCATTTGGCTGTCGAGCTCTGGTCTTGATTGAAATAGACCCTTAAGGGAAAATTGTACAATGCTGAAGTACTCTAATTGTGTTAAAATGCAATCTACTTTGTCTCCCACTCAAAAATAGAATACCACACAGCTTGGAATGTCAACAGGGTGAGTGAGTGACAGAATTTTTGTTAACACTTTATTTTAAAGTACCATTTCTCACTATTAACTAGCAAGCATATTAGCTGTTTATTAATACTTATAAATAATATATTAAAGGGGACCTATTATGCTCTTTTAAAAGTCTTGATTTTGTTTTGGGGGTGTACAAGAACATGTTTTCATGCTTGGTGGTTTTTCACATAATTTACATTATTACAATGCCTTTCTACCAGCCTGGCACAAATGGCTCGATTATTTCCGGGTTTGATGAAGGCCCGTCTTCTGAAATGTGTTGTGATTGGTCAGGTCTCCCACTGCGTTGCGATTGGCGAAAAGCTTAGACGGTGTTTCAGTACTGCCACATCCCTTGTCAAAGCAGCAATTTCCATGTACAACTGTTAGCGCAAGCTAGATTAAAGTGATTCTTACGTTTTAAATATGGATATTATGATAAAAAGCATCGATTCACTACAGGAGGCCTTTATTGACCCCCAGAGCTGTGTGAGGCACTTTTTATTATGGATGAATGCACTTTATTGGACTTGTTTTGGACTGATGAAGAAAAACACTCATCCATGCTGTTCTAAAGCTTGGGAGTGCCAGGATAATTTTTAATATGACTCAGATTGGATTTGTCTGAAAGAAGGAAGTCATATACACCTAGGATGCATGGAGGGTGAGTAACATAATACGCTACAGTAGTGTTGGGTCCTATCGTCAGCCTGACACAGCCACCAGAGTAAATCGCAACGCATCTAGTCAATGCTTGTGTTTATACCCACCGCGCTGTGGCTCGTTGAAGCGTCTCAGAAGCTGCTCTCCACGCTGCATTGCTAAAGTTAGGCTAATCCCCCACCTCGTCCCTACCCACCCCCCAAACATTCAAATTTCCGTAGGCGGGATTTATATTAATGACATTCTAATGGGCCGCATTGTGACATCATAACATTAGGAAAACAAACGCTGTAGTTCAAAGGAGCCATTCGTTGTAGTTCTTGAAAAGGGATTTTTTAAAAACAAAATATCTCCCTTTGGAGTGGACTTTGAAATTTGTAACTTTGTAGATCTTTTTTTTATGCCCAAACATACACACCACACACTGACTAAAATTAAAAAAAGTGAAAAAGCATAATAGCACCCCTTTAATGCCTTATTCTGCAAGACCATATTTTAAATCCCTTACCTACCTCATAACTAATCAGCTACCTCACTAACTATTAATAAACAACAAATTAGGAGATTATTGAGACAAAAGATGTGCTTAACAATTATTTAATAGTGAGAATTGGACCTTAAAATAAAGTGTTACCAAATATTTTTTTTTTTGGTAGCCATTCAATGCCTGTTTAGCCAGAATTTACTGTGAGTAAATGGCACTGTGGAAGAAGCAAACCACAGAAGGTGACCTTAAACACACAAGGAGCTTTCTTTTTGGCACAGCGATGTTTACCAGCACACTTGATCCTTCAGTAACCTTCATTTATTGATTTAGGAGGTGCAGAGTACTTTCCAACTCCAAATACAAAAGCTTTTGCTTACTTCAGGGAGAAACCTTGATGGCTACTGCTTCCCAGCACATCAAACACTTCAAACAAAGACTCAAAACGTGTCTATAATATGTTTCATAAAAGACAGTGAAGAATATAAAACTGCTGCAGTGAAATCCAGTAAATCTGATCAGGAATCAAGCAGCTATTTGGTGTGGTAAATCTGTTTAACAGGACCATGTACACTGCCATTTATAAGTTTGAGGTTGTTGTTTTTTTTATGTTTTTAAAATTCATTTCTTATGGCTCACCAAGGCTCCATTTATTTGATAAAACTAACATGTTTCATCTTAAAGTGTTAGATTTCCAGAGCTGGATTTTGAACAGCAATTACTCCAGACTTCAGTGTCACATGATCCTTCAGAAATGATTTAAATGCTGCTCAAGAACCAGTTCTTCATATTATAAATGTTAAAAACAGCTGCTCTGCTTAATATTTTTGAAAAAAAAAACGTGACACATTTGAAATATAATTTTTTGTATCACTGTCACTTTTGATCAATTTAATGCATCCTTGCTGAATAAAAGCGTTGATCTCTTCTTAAGACTTCTTGAACAACTCTTCCTGCACCATTTGTGCAACCAACAGACATGAATGATGTACAGTGCATCCGGAAAGTATTCACAGCGCTTCACTTTTTCCACATTTTGTTATGTTGCAGCCTTATTCCAAAATGGATTAAATTCATTATTTTCTTCAAAATTCCACAAACAATAATAACAACGGGACAGAAGATTGTTTGAAATCTTTGCAAATTTATTAAAAATAAAAAATGAAAAAAATCACATGTACATAAGTATTCACAGCCTTTGCCATAATTGAGCTCAGGAGCATCCTGTTTCCACTGATCATCACACAACAGTTTAATTAGATTAAGGTCCGGTGTTCTGTCGATTTGTCCTACCTTGTCAGATTTTCCTACCGTAGCACAAAATTACAGCTATATCTATCGGTCCATCCTACCTTATCAAAAATTCCTACTGCGAGTTTCTGCTTCGCGTCTGTGACTACGTAAAATTATTTAGTGTAATTTTGCCGAAGATGCGTAATAAGCAATGATAGGATGATAAATAGTAAAATAATAAGTAGGATGCAAGGTAGGACAGTGCAAAATACCTCATCAGATTTTCCTACCAGTGCAAAATAAACAGGTAGGATGATTTTTCAGTGCAAAATACCTCATCAGATTATGCTACCAGTATTAAAAAAAAAAATCTAGGATGATTTTACAGCGCAAAATATCTCATCAGATTTTCCTGCCAGTGCAAAATAAACAGGTAGGATGATTTTTCAGTGCAAAATACCTCATCAGATTATGCTACCAGTATTAAAAAAAAAAACTAGGATGATTTTACAGCGCAAAATATCTCATCAGATTTTCCTACCAGTGCAAAATAAACAGGTAGGATGATTTTTCAGCGCAAAATACCTCATCAGATTATGCTACCAGTATTAAAAAAAAAAAAAAAAAAAAAAAAAACTAGGATGATTTTACAGCGCAAAATATCTCATCAGATTTTCCTGCCAGTGCAAAATAAACAGGTAGGATGATTTTTCAGTGCAAAATACCTCATCAGATTATGCTACCAGTATTAAAAAAAACTTGGATGATTTTACAGCGCAAAATACCTCATCAGATTATGCTACCAGTATTAAAAAAAAAAACTAGGATGATTTTACAGCGCAAAATATCTCATCAGATTTTCCTACCAGTGCAAAATAAACAGGTAGGATGATTTTTCAGTGCAAAATACCTCATCAGATTATGCTACCAGTATTAAAAAAAAAAAAAAAAAAAAAAAAAAACTAGGATGATTTTACAGCGCAAAATATCTCATCAGATTTTCCTGCCAGTGCAAAATAAACAGGTAGGATGATTTTTCAGCGCAAAATACCTCATCAGATTATGCTACCAGTATTAAAAAAAAAAAAAAAAAAAAAAAAAAAACTAGGATGATTTTACAGCGCAAAATATCTCATCAGATTTTCCTACCAGTGCAAAATAAACAGGTAGGATGATTTTTCAGCGCAAAATACCTCATCAGATTATGCTACCAGTATTAAAAAAAAAAAAAAAAACTAGGATGATTTTACAGCGCAAAATACCTCATCATATTTTCCTACCAGTGCAAAATAAGCAGGTAGGATGATTTTTCAGCGCAAAATACCTTATCAGATTATGCTACCAGTATAAAAAAAAAAAACTATGATGCACTGATGCAAATGAAAATGATGCTAGCTTGCTTCGCAATGTGACCATAAACAGTTCTCATTAGCTGTCTTGGTATAATAAAAACTAACAGAAACAGTCAAAAACTGACCTTACATGAAGAAATAGTGAAAAAACTACCTTACATGAAGAAATCTACGCGCAAGTAGTAAAAAATTATGGGCGTGTTTTTCAGCGTGACAAAAATGACGCGATATTGATGTGCGCATGCGCAATAAGCCCTGGTAGGAAAATCTGACGGGTAGGATGAAATGTTAGAACACCGGACTTTGACTCGGCCATTGCAAAACATTATCTTTGTTCTTGTTAAACTATTTTTTGGTAGAATGACTTGTGCGCTTGGGGTCGTTGTCTTGCTGCATGACCCACTTTCTCTTTAGATGTTAGTTCATGGACAGATGTCCTGACATTTTCCTTTAGAATTTGCTGGTATAATTTATTTATAGAATTTATTGCTCCATCATTAATGGCAAGTTGTCCTGGACCAGATGCAGCAAAACAGGCCCAAACCATGATACTACCACCACCATGTTTCACAGGTTCTTCTTATGCTCGAATGCATTGTTTTTCTTTCTCCAAACATAACACTTTTTATTTAAACCAAAAATTATATGTTGGTCTCACCCGTCCAAAAAACATTTCTCCAATAGCCTTTTGACTTGTCCACATGATCTTTATCAAACTGTAGACAGGCAGCAGTGTTTTTTGGAGAGTTGTGGCTTTCTTCTTGCAACCCTGCCATGCACACCATGGTTGTTCACTGTTCTCCTGATGATGGACTCATGAATGTCAACATCAACCAATGTGAGAAAGGCCTTTAGTTGCTTAGAAGTCATCCTGGGGTTCTTTGCAACCTTGGAAACTATTATACATCTTGCTTTGGAGTGATCTTTGTTGGTCGACTACCTCTGGGGAGGGTAACTGTGATCTAGAATTTCCTTTATTTGTAAACAATCTGTCTGACTGTGGATTTGTGAAGTCCAAACTCTTTGGAGATGGTTTTGTAAACTTTTCTAGTCTGATGAGCAAAAACAACTCTTTTTCTGAGGTCCTCAGAGATCTCCTTTGTTTGTGTCATGATTCACTTTCACAAACATGATCAGACTTTAATAGATCCCTGTTCTTTAAATAAAACAGGGCATAAACTGACACCTAATTGTCATCCTATTGGCTGAAAACACTTTTGAACATATAAGACTCTAATTTCACTTTCAAATTAACTGCTAATCCTAGAGATTCATGTACTTTTGCAACTCACAAATATTTAATGCTGGATAATTTTTCATAATAAATAAATGACAAAGTATATATTTTCATCTAATTTGTTTAATTGGGTTCTCTTTGTCAATTTTCAAAACTTGTGTGAAAATCTGATTAACTTTTTGGTCATATTTATGCAGAAATATAGACAATTCTAAAGGGTTCACAAACTTTCAAACAGCACTGTATATTTTTCTTTATTTTCTTTATTTTTTCTTTATTTTTTTATATATATATATATATTTTTTTTAATTTGCAAACAAACTTCTTTGACATTGTCATTATGGGGTATTGTTTATAGAATTTTGAGGAAAATAATGAATTTAATTTTGGAATAAAGTTGTAACATAAAAAAATGTGGAAAAAGTGAAGCGCTGTGAATACTTCTGTACTTCAATTTATAATACTGTACTTCAATTTGTGTGCTATTACTTCAAACAACTCCACTCGATGGAAAAACAACCAAACAAATTCTACCAACTTACACTGAAAAAGAGACCAGAGGCATATTTATTGGCCAGAATATCACAGAGACTTATGGGTGGGCTCTTCTAAGCCAGTAGACATCACACTAAATCCAGAACAACAGAGAGACCCTAGATTTATAGTGGCAAGTTCTGAATGTGTAAGTACCACTCACAATTTCTACAGAAAAATATAAAATACAATATTGTTGCAAAAACTTTAGGCTTTTGAATGTTGAAGCACACCATGCTAGCACCCTCTAAATAGTACAGCATGTACATTGAGCGACTAGAAGGGAATAAAACCCTCCACAGTTGATTTGAACTTCAGAAATCTATAAAAATGCTCTTGTTTGCTGTCTGGAATGTAAAGATTTTCTTTCATGCTCCTCAACCTTTGCTAAGATGCCATATTTCATTCAGAAAATAAAAAAATGCATTAAATCCAGCTTATAGATGGCGTCTCAATTTTTGGTAGCTATTTTTATTCGCAACGCGCAACCAAATTAAGCAAAAAAGCCTTGTCTGAGCTGCTAACACAGCTCCTGCAGTGCCAGGAGCACTTCCTCTGAATTCACAAGCTTAAGAAAACAGTTGGCTCTCTGAAGCAGTTCAATAAGAAGCAAGACACATGCCTGGATGGATACGGGGGTGGAAATCAAGAGACAGCAGAGCTCGGAGAAAACTAGGGCTCAGAATACAAGAGCAGCATAAAACAGTCCCACGCAGTCTATCCGTCAGTTTTAAGGACATGCAATCCTCGATTTGTAAATGGTTTGTGTGGAAGCACCTGGTATTAATGCTAATAAAACGACATAACCATCCAAAAATAGCGGAGGCAGAATCTAGATTGGATAGCATAGTCACGGTGCTGTGCTGGCATCTGTTTTTGGAAGCATTTAAGGCTCATATTCCCAGCAATATACTGTAAATAGTAACATGCAGTTGATACCTATTTCTATCTGACATAACCCATAAAATGACTTCTGTTGCTGTAGTCAGGTTGATTTAGTCAAATTAAACAATATTTTTGATGTTAATAAAAACAGTTAAGATTGTTTTCACATGAGAAATTTTGCTGGCAATATATACATTAAATAATTACAATTACATTGCAAATACTTATTAATACATTCATTAAGCTGTTTTTCCTGCATATTTCTGATGCACCATATCATATTTAACAATTTTACAGTAAACGACATCTGCCATGTTAGCAGTTTCCTTTGACGCAGGGTACATTCCCTGAACAGTGTAACTTGCTGCTTAAAGGGATAGTTTACCCAAAAATAAAAATTCGGTCATTACTCACCCTTATGTCATTCTAAATCCATAAGACCTTTGCTCATCTTCGAACACAAATTAAAAAAATAGCGATAGATGCTATTTACACTAAGTACCAGTGGCAATGGATTCTATTTACACTAAGCGCAAATAGTTATAGATTCTGTTTACACTGTGTTAAACTAGCAGTGTTAAATTTGCTATTTATATTATTTATTGTAAATAGTGCCAATTATCTGTACCTCAGTATTGTAGAATATAATAAAACAGTATGCAATAATAACATATTCAGTGTAAATTATAATTTTAATTCAAATGGATGCCACCTACAACTACCCCTAACCCTACCCAATACTTTATTTTCAACTAAAAATAAACGCCTTTCCCATGTGGTATGATATTTGAAAAGGGAGTGGAAAAAAGTTTGGCAAAAGGCAGATTTGAGTCCGTGTCGACTGAGTCAAAAAGACTATGACACGCACTTTACCACCTACGCCAGGGGTGTCAAACGTCGGTCCTGGAGAGCCGCAGCCCTGCAGAGTTTTGCTTCAACCCTAACCAAACGCACCTGAACAAGCTAATCAATAGCCTGAAGGGTTAATAGAAAGCTACAGGCAGGTGAGTTTTAATTAGGGTTGGAGTTGAACTCTGCAGAGCTGCAGCTCTCCAGGACCGGAGTTCGCCACCCCTGACCTACACCACTGGAATCTTATGTTTGACAACTGTCTTTTGTATTCTTGACTACCAAAATCACACGTTGGTGGGCGGAGTTAGTAAAACTAGCCTCTGCCAACAAGGCGGGCTATTTGCACTTGTTAAAAATATATAAAAGAAATCATACTTAACTGTATTATATTTTAAATGATTAAAAACTTCTTCTTGCTGACCTAGTGGTTTGAATAATAGAAAAGACTGTTAAAATTGCAGTGAATTAGTATTTTTGGAGCTGCACTGTCTTTTGATGTCATCTAAACGTGCGTTCACAGCAGACGTGAATGAAGCGTTGAGCGAGTGATGTTAAGTCAATGCAAAGACGCAATAGACATACTGCAGCGAATTTCGGGAAGGTTGAAAAATCTGAACTTAGGCGAATATTCGTGCCCTGTTTACCAATCAGGAGCTTGCTCTAGTAGTGACGTGATTACGACGTAGCGAGCGTAGGCAGAAATCTGAACCAACAATGGAGGACAAAATCATTGTCGCTGTATGTGGGTACCCGGAGCTGTACCATACATCTTCGTACTTTTATAGAAACGGGAATAAAAAGGATCTTGCTTGGAAGAAAGTGAGTGAGGAGGTCGGACAATGTGGTAAGTTGTAAAAAACGCTCTTTACTCAATTTGAGCTATATATATATATATATATTTATATATATATATACATATTGAGACTACAAGCTAGCTAAAGCCGGCAAATTGAGCTTATTTGCCATATTTTACAACTACTTTGCCGCTGACGGGTTGATTGTGTTTATTCAGAGGAAGCGTGCAGAAAGAAGTGGAAGGCAGAAGCCCCTCCCATGACGCGGATTCGCATCTGTTGTGAAGTGAATTTCGCGAGCGAATGAAGCGAGTAAACGCAAAATGTTCAAGCGTCCAACTACGTGCAAGTCGCATCTGGTGTGAACGCACCGTAATAATTCTGGTTCTAAATATGCCTGACAAGGTTTTTTTGGTTTATAAACTATTGTTACACTGAATGACATTTTAGCAGTTGTCTGCTGTATGCTAGTCATTATTTTTGCTCAGAAAAAAAATTATATATATATATATATATATATAGGACACTGTCACACCCCTGAACTCTTTGTATTGGTTTTTCCCTCTTGTGCCCATATAGTTTTCCTGTTCCTGCCCTCGTTATGTCATTATGAGTTAACCTTCTATCACCTGTGTCTTAATTAAGTTCATTGTAATCACCTGTCTTTATAAGCTGGTTTCAGTTCAGTGTTTGTCGTCCGGTCTCGTCTATGGATTTACCCGTTTGATATATATATGAAAGACTTTTGATTTCATTGACCTTCATCTTTGTGCTTATCCTTCACACATAGTTGTGCCTCTGCCTTTTCTATTTTGTTGGACTGAACACCACCACACAAGCGCAGTTGTCCGGAGAGGGTCCTCGAGAGAGCCTCGCCGCCTTCATTGAGTGGGTGCTACCAGCCCCTCTCATTGACCTGTTCTCTGCCTCAACGCCCATTCTGCTGGATATTGTCAGCCCCTCTGCTCACCCTCAGCCCACCATCTGTGGTGTGGGCTCGTCGCTGGTCTGCCCATCTCCAGCTACATTGGCGTAGAGTCTGGAGGATCCCTCGACTCCACCCCCACCCTCCGAGGCCCAGACTCCGCCTCAGTCCTATGACCCAGCAGCTCCACCATGGCCTCCAGCTCCGCCGGTCAGTCCACCAGCTCCACCGGGCTCCCTCGTCCCTCCGGCTCCGCCTTAGTCGTCCCCCTAATTCCACCTCGGGAGTGCACTCCTCTAGCTGCGCCTCGTCCTTTCGTCCCTCCGGTTCTTTTGGGCTCCTCCTTCCCTCCAGCTCCACCTCAACCTCAGTCCTCTGTCGCACCGGCTCCGCCGTGGCCTTATGGATATCCGCCTACGCCTCGGTCGCCGAAGCCACCTGCTCCGCCTTGGCCCTCCAGATCCTCGGCTTCGCCCTGGCTCGTCGGCTCTCCGTCTCCGCCTTGGGCTCCACCGTCACCTGCTCCGCTGCCGTCGGTCAGCCCCCTGGAGTCGCCAGCCCTTCCTCCTCCCTCCGTCGGCTCCACCATGGGCCGCCATCATGGCTGCGGCCTAGGTCCCGCCTGGCTCCTCCTGCTACAAGTCCCTCCTGTCTTCTCCCTGGCTCCTCCCTCCTTCTGTCTCCTCTTTGGCTTCTCCCTCGATCATCACCTCCTTGGACCTTGTTTATCGTCCTCCTCCCGGGAGTCCGTCCTCCACCAGAGCCTCCTCCGGCACTGACTTCCTGCCAACCCGTTGCTGTCCCCTGTCACCATCCCACATCCACTCCTTTGTCCTCCTCCTAAGTCCCTCTCCGTCCCTCCCTTTTTTCTCTACGGCGCAAGCTCGCATCTTCTGGGAGGGCGACAAAATGTCACACCTCTGAACTCTTTGTATTGGTTTTTCCCTCTTGTGCCTTTATATGGTATTCCTGTTCTTGCCCTCATTATGTCATTATGAGTTAACCTTGTATCACCTGTGTCTTAATTAAGTTCATTGTAATCACCTGTCTTTATAAATTGGCTTCAGTTCAGTGTTTGTCATCCGTTCTCGTCTATGTGTACGTGTGTTCCTGCCCTGCTTGTGGATTTACCCATTTGGAATATATTAAAAAAACTTTTGATTTCACTGACCTTCGTCTTCATGCTTATCCTTCACATGTAGACAGACACATTCTAAAGTATGAAAAGACTGTATTAAACTTTTATTGTTTTGATGCTTAAGCTTTCACGACAAGTCATCTGAGGGCTGCTTGTCTATTTTTGTTCTCAATATTTGCAGGTTCCCTTATGTCACTCTAGGATTTTTGCATCATAAGACATTTTACAACCTGAATTAATCTTAACTTGTTAAAAAAAAAGGTAAATTTACCTGATATTTTAAGAAACTTATTAACCTTGACATCCTTTTTTTCCTGCATTTTCTGCCATATGGGTTGCACCGCAATGGCTGCATGACATGAGTTCTCTGTCATTACTTCAGCTGTTTAAAACAGACAGCTCTTCAACTCCCGCGGGTCTTACGGGACGGCAAACTGTCCACTGGTTTCACACTCCAGAATCCCAGCAGATGCAATGTGTCATATGGGTATAATTCGCCTACTGCAATCTTTTTAACTTGACAGACTGCCTTTTTGCATAGAGTGTAGCAGGTTTGGATGTGTACACTGGACATGTTTGACACATCGTAGTGCTTTTGCAGGCCAAGAATGTTCTGTACTCATGTAATTTCCTAATCTTATTCCCTTGTCTTCTACTCTTCACTACCAGCAGAAAAAAATGCTGAAGAAAACTTGTCTGTGAGCAAGAATTTATAATATTATAACAAGGAACTGGAAAATAAACTCTTGTGTTTTCCATCGTTCTCCATATTAATGAGTTTGGATCGGTTGTCCTAAGTGCTGTCTTTCTAGACACATAAAAAGAAGCGCCAAATGATTAAGCAGCAGTTTGGCCAAGACATATCAGGCCGGAACTTCACCTAATTGGATGAAATGAGATTCAGGGGTGATGGATTTTGATAATTGTTGGCACTTGTTAGCCACCTCACACGGGCCCTTGCATGCTGTCATGCATATTAAGCCACAGGCCTCCAATTAATGGGTGACGGAGACAGACTTCACAATTATCTCACTAACTCCAAGGCAGGTTAATCAATGCAGAAGTTTATCAAATTAAGAACTGTTTCAAGAGGACTAATTGGAGACATGACAGACCGGACTTTGACGGGCAGGGATTTGAGGACTCAAAGGCCTCACAGCAGCCAAGGGACCTGTGGTCACTCCTGTCAAGAACTTTCAGAGTTTGACCTTTGTGTTAGCGAAAATAGGGCATTATTATAAAAATCTGAATGCAGCTTGGGAGCTTGACATTGCTGCACTTTCAGTGCGGCACATATGTCAGCAATATTTTGTTTTCAAATAAAAATCAAAGAGTTCACAAAGTTCAAAAGAGTCTGACGAAGCAGTTACAGAAGCAGAAAGGTAAAGGCCAGCTTTCCAACACGCTATTCTGAAATAATGTAAACCTAGTGAAGTTGTACTGTGTGAGAGAATTCCCCAATGAGATTAAGCCATATTGTAGTTTCTCAGCCATGGACTATTTATGTACATAATTTAGCATTTGATGCATGATTCATCTCAGATGAATATATTATTATAATGAGCATACACACAGGGACAAATTTTCGGTATTGTGCCTGGAAAGATGCAGGGCAGTTTGTATTTTGAAAGCATTCCCTTTTGGAACTGAGCCTGTTTTTGATGCAGTTCCGTCTACATCATCAACCAAAACAAAATCAATAACAACAGCAGTGAGTCCAACCTCCAGCTCCTCATCAAATAGAGATTTGTAGATCAGATGTTTTCCTCAACATGCTTCATTCTGTGTAATCCACCCAATCCACCTATTTGTCATAATAAGTGCAGGTGACCAGATATGTATGAATGTGAAATCATTAACACCTCAAATAAAGATCATTTACTGATCATTAGTTTAAAATTCACATGCCAAGCTCTTAAAATTGTAGGTATGTGTTTTTCAATGTATTTTAAGTATTTTTCATGAATTATTCATTCATAAATATCATTACAACCACACAACATTCCACAATCTGAATTAATCTTTCCTTGGCATAAGAGGGCCAAATGATTTTAAACCTTATTTCAACATTTGCATTTTGGTTGCACTGCTGTACATGATGATTATCACAGCTAGGGTTGCAAAGAGGTAGAAAACTTCTAATTTTTGAACATTTTTGCAACTCTACCCTAAAATGCATTTTTCATACTTAGTTCAAGTCTATTAACATATTTACCAACATATCGCTCAAGACTTACTAATCTAAAATTTGTAAATAAACTTTATTTGGAGTAACAAATGTGCACAATGCACATTTCTTAATATTAAGCCTTAAACTATGTTTTAATGTCACTATTGATGAAGACTGTGATCTTGAAATAGCTTACATTTAAAAACCAATATTATTTAAAGTGTACCTACTTCAGCACTACTTCCACACAAAAAAAGTGCAGACTTTAAATATACCAGTTTAGTATGCTAAAAGTACAATTGCAAAGTATTTTTATTAAGTACATAATATGTAAACGTATTTGTAGTATACTTAGCATGAAATAAATGTATTTTAAATACATTTTAGTATATTTATTTTTCACTAATCACAAGGAGGAGGTCCAATCACATGAAGGTCCACCCCTAAACCGATCTATCAGTGAGACATAAGCAGATCTTTGGAAAATATAAATGAATGACATTGTACGAATTCACACACCTAAAAAAAAAAAAAAAATTGCCATGAGAGTGTGTTGTCCATATACACACGCAATGCATCATATTAAGCAAAATGACAGGAACAAAAACAGTAGTCCTCAGATGCCATACAGGTCATTCTAACCCCAAAAGACCTTTGTTTGTTATCAGGACACAAATTAAGATATTAACATATTTCTAATGAAATCCGAGAGCTTTCTGACCCTTCATAGACAGCAAGGGTCCTACAATGTTCAAGGTCCAGAAAGGTAGGAACATCGGCAAAATACTCTCCAAAATGGCGCTAGGGTGACGGAGAGGAGAAGAATTGTCGAATAAAGTTATTATTTTAGGGTTTTTTGCGCACAAAAAGTATTCTTGTAGCTTCATAAAATTACGGTTGAACCACTGTTGTCACATGGACTATTTTGTCAATGTTCTTGGTACCTTTCTGGACATTGACATGGTAGGACCCTTTCTGCCTATGGAGGGTCAGAGAGCTCTCAGATTTCATCAAAAATATCTTAATTTGTGTTCTGAAGATGAAAAAAGGTCTTACAGGGTGAGTAATTAATGACAGAATTTTAATTTTTGGGTGAACTATACTTTTAAAGCCAGTCTTATATTGTTGAACCAATATACCCAAATGACAGAGGTGCAACTGTGTTATTACTGTTTACAATCAAGACTAGTTAGTTAGTTTCTACTACGATGCATCATCCTATGGTGTTCAAGCAGCGAGTTATGTCATTGTAATGGAAACACACCCCTGGTCACCTTTCTTAAAATTTTATAGTGACCCATCCTTTTAAATCTAATTCTCTGTCTCAGATAGTGAATAATGCAGACGCTACATTCAGAGTTAGGTCCCTCTGGACTGAGCAGGGGAGCAGCTGCGCCTAACAAGTGGAGCATCAAAACTGTCATGGCTCATTCTCTAGCAAGATAAATCAGTTTAAGCAGGACAACACCACACCATCCACCCTTTCCTTTTTTTAAACAATCTCCTTCTATTGCTTCATTCACTACCTAATGTGCATGTACACGCAAACTGGTATATACTGTATATCAGTCATAGTCTCTTCGATGAACCGGCCATGGTGTTTTTCTGCATAATACATATGTGACATGGTTTAAGTGTGGAAATAAATTGTTTTTCTATGTAATTTTATATAAATTTATAAATGTTATACACATTTTACAAAAAACACCATGACCCCTAAATTGACTATAACAATGATTTTAAACCACTTTACAGCTCAAACAATGCATATTTTTTTACAGAAGAAAGAATTAATTTAGAATATTATGAGGTTCAATTTACTGCTTTTAAACCCAAAAAAGGAAAAAAAGGCCCCAATCATTATCATCAGTGCCTCACCGTAACCTTAACATTCTTTTCTTATGTTTTTATTTCTTTCTTTTTTTTTTTTTTTTTTTTTTTTGGCCAAAACTAGGCTTGAGCCAAAAGTGTTGCTTGTGGCAATCAACATACCACAAATGATGTCAATTGTGTGTAACTTTCACAGTAACACATTAGCTTAGGGACCAATTCTCACTATTAACAAATTACTTATTAGTATGCATATTACTAGCATATTGGCTGTTTATTAGTATTTATAAAGCACATATCAATGCCTTATGACCATATTTAAGATCCCTTAATCCGACCCTATACCTAAACTAACAACTCCATTATTCACTATTAACATTCAATTATTCAAGTTTATTGAGAAGGAATCGTAGTTAACAGTTAGTTAATAGTGAGAATTGGTCCCCAACCTAAAGAGTGACCACTTTCACTACTAAACGTACCCAAGGTTCCAGATACTTATCATAGTAGTAGAAGATACCTTTACTGAAATCATTTGCGTGTCAACTTTTCTCAACATTGTGTTGATGCTAATGTCAGGTTACGGTGATATTTTTTGGAGGGTGGGAAAAGATGACATTGTCACTGCAGAAGCCAATGACGTGATTTACAGCACTGTAGGCAGACTGCAGAAAGTCCTCGGCCTGTCACAGCCAATGATTGATTGTCAATCACTCTAACCATGCAACAAACTGGTAAATAAATTTGCCTTCAAGGGATCGCACTCTGGGTAGACTTTGCGTCAGAGCGGTGAAGCCTATAAAAAGCAACTGTTGCGCTCTGCCAGAGGCAAAGAAAATTCAACAGGCTTGCTGGGTTGTGTAGGAGGCTGGATATCAACTCAGAAAACACTCTGAAACTTTCTAAACTCCTGCCTGGTGCATGGCACTTTTACAAACTTGGGTTGGTGGTTGATTAATGGAAGTACGATATTAATATCCTTGCGGCTCAAAAACCATAACGCTGCATTTTTCTGTTTCATTTTAACATGTATGCAGTACATGGTTTTGGTATGTTCTTCTATGGCACATATAAATATATAAATGCAACAATAAAAATGCGAAGTTAGGCTTTCTCCTTTTGCTACAGATGTTTTCAGATACAAAACTGCAAGTGGATACTTTTGTTAATATACTAAGCTTCCTATTCAGTAGCTTGCATACCATGTTGCATGCATTTGTTACCTTGGCAGTGATAAAAAACAGCAGTTATGTTGTTGCATTGGTGAGAACGTCCAGACCACTGACAAAAATTGACATTACATTTCCATGTGATATAGTTAGGCTGTAAACTGTTAAAAATGTCAATTTAAATGGCTGAGAATCTGTAAAGAATATGGCAGCTGCAATCTCTTTAATGGGCTCAGTATAAAGTCCATTATGTGCTTCCTCCATTTTGCCTTGTGGCAGGGCCACTGCTGGCTGACAGCACATTAGCCACTACCGGCCTGAAGTAGGTGGTGTTTTGTTACATCATAAAATGTTATGAGAGCTATTACAGAAAGCCATCATCCTCTGCCACTCCATTGAGATGCTCACAGAGATAGACAATCAGTGTGGAGGGAGGGGTCTCTCTTTTCCAGAGCATTACTTACCAGGTAAGGGTCTTATATAAAGGCTTTCAGTGCCTGGGAACAGGTACACAGTCAGGATACTTATATAAACACAATTGTCTGTTGTGTCTTGATAAGAACCACTCTACCTAGCGATCAACGATTAAAGATCTACATTTAAAAATTCTCACAAGAAAAGCCATTTTACAAACCATTTTTACATTTTTCTTTTTGTTTTTAAAACAGTACTTACTTATTTTAAAACACTAAAGTTTCACAATTCATTAGATATTAGTACTTATGCCAATAGCAATCAGTCACAATAGTAACTATTGCATTGATACAGGTGAACATTTTTGTCACTGAATTCTATTGGGATCTGTGATTCAGAGATCAACTGTTCATTTCCAATCAGTATTTACTCGAGTTGTTGCTGATTCCAGTTCTACTAGTAATAGATACTACTTATTCTTTAGTTATTATTATTTATTATTCATATAGCTACTAGTAGCTATTTTCCTAGTACTAACAGAACAAAAACTACTTGTTAATGAGACACTAGTGAGTACCAATTGTTACTATTAACAATTGTTTTGTTTTGTTTTTTTCTAATAAGAATCTATAAAATTTTTTTAATGTATTTTTTTTCTAATAAAAAATACAACCAGAAGAGATACCAGTACCTATTGTACTAATATATATATATATATATATATATATATATATATATATATATATATATATTTATATATATTATATATATATATATATATATATATATATATATATATATATATATTTATATATATTATATATATATATATATATATATATATATATATATATATATATATATATATATATATATACATTGCTTGATTGTAATCCTTTACATACCTTTCTATCAAAGTTATTTGACATTATCAAGATTTTTAACTTTGAGTTCTTGTCATATTTTATTACCATTTTTCTAAACTATAGCAAATAAACTGTGATAAGGTGTCTGAATAAATTTTGGTTTGACTGTATATAATATAATAAAATAATTTAGGTACTAGAATAGTTAAAACTATGTACAATTTTCACATTTCTGGGGTTCTCAGGAGCAGACATTGTCATAGCTGGGTGAATGGAATCTACAACAAAAATATTGTTTCTGTTCCCGTTTGTCCCAACCTTAAAAAGAAAAACCACAATAGTGTTTTTGTGTTTTTATAGATAGATAGATAGATAGATAGATAGATAGATAGGCCTATAATTGTGCTGTTAATTACTGTGGTAACGTGCCTGTGAAAAGGGAAAAGGATCCACTACTATCCTACTAGTCGGAGGTGATTAGTTAATAATACCACAGATCCCTAGAAGTTGGTGAAATGTACTTCTGACTAAAAGAAATGGATGGATGGAAGTTGCTAGTGGAATAAGTACTGTAATGAACAAGCAGTAGTTAACTAGTATTTTAAAATCAGTATACTACTAGATACTCATAATTTTTTAAGCAAGACAAGCTACACTACTTGAAATACTACTTGTCCCTATGAGACCTTGAGAGGAGAAGGCAGGGAAAAAGTGTAAACCGAGTGCGCCGTCTAGTGGTAATTCAATAAAAACTTCATTTGTGACAGTGTTGAGTTTAGCAGAACCGGCAGAGCATGCGAAATGCAAATGTTGACAAAACTTTAGAGGAGAAACTTACGGTAAAAGACGTACTCAGTGTAACTTGACCATATCTTGTCGTCAGTATGCTGGTTGACGAACGAGGCCGTCACTGACGAGTTACACGCGACCATCTGGAAGCCACACTCCGAGAGCATGTCGAAAGAGCGCTCCAGGTGCTTGAACTTGAGGTAAAAGCGGGACGTGTACCTGTCAGGGGTCCTGTCTGGGTCCCTGCTCTCGTTTAGGGTCTCGCCAAAAACTTCTTTGGCCAGCGCAATCCTCCCGCATATCATAATCCGCGGCACCCTCCGGAATTTGGCATCGGTTTGACTCTCCCTACCCATCGTACAAGACCCGCGATATCCGACTGTTATGAACCCGCTTTTTCTGTCGGCGGGAACGAGCGACGGTGGAGGGCACATCCGCTGGTCGCTTCCTTGAGAGCCATCCTCGTAATCACTGTGGATGTATTCGTCGGGACTGGGCTTCAAATCGTCCGGGGTTAAGAGTTTAACCAAGTCAGGCAATTGAAAGTACTCCGCTTCTTTCCTCAGCCTTCCCTTCTCAGGGAAGTGGTCGGGGAGGACAACTTGCTTGTCTCTGAGGTAGTCTAACACATATCTGAACAAAAACCCATCCCGGTCGATGAAGTAACGACCTTTGGGGTCCCTGGCGAGATCATTCGATGCGTTGTTTTTAGGAGAGAATATTTTCCCCAAAAGAGAGCCAGGGTTGCTGATTAACGTGGTGTGACGGGTATAATACACTTGGCCCCCGACGTTTAGTTCAATAACGTCTGGAAAACTGCTGTCTTTAGCTCTAGAGTTTCCACTTAATGCCATTGTTTCAGTCATGGGTGCCAAAAAGAATCCGTATCCGTATAAAGTTCGCTCTACTGCTTCGGGAATGGTTTAGAAAATACAGACGATGGACCATGCACATTAAAAGGCAATAAAAATAGCATTTCAACCAACTAATTGGAGCAGGTACCTTACAGTTACTTTATTTTAAAAACTAACCTCTTATCCCCAGATGAAACGAATCGAAAAAGAGGGAATGAACGGTGAAGTATCCGAGCAGGAACTACAAGCGCACACCAGAGAGTCGCACCTTGCAAACGAGCATCGGTTGCTCAGCAGCGGATGGACACGGCGATAGACACGGGTGCTTATTCCTTCGCCTGAAAAAGCTAGTACATTTGTATGTAAACGGAAGATGCTGTTTAAATTCTGCACAAAACATTATAGAACAAAACTATTTTTTTTTCTGTCGGACAGGTTTAAAGTTCCTTACAAGTTCAGCAGCGTTTTGAATCCAACTTTTGACGACCAATAGACGCAAATTGGATAGTTTCAAAAGAAAAGAACTAAAACAGTTCAAAACACGTCTTTTATAACGACTACAGGGTTGATCGATAATCCAAGCTGTTTAGAAGAAAATCCCGTCTGTGATCCTCTGACATAATCCAGGGTTTGCGTGTTGGTGGGATTTAGAAGTGAAGATGATGCAGCATCACTCTCGGTGCGCTCTCGATCAGGGCTGTGGCGCGGGAAAAATAACCGCCTCAGCTGTTGTTGCCTCAGCGGGCGGGAAAAAAAAGCCATAATGGGTTATCAAAAATTACATCATCTTAAAGGAGTATGCACGCGATGCGTCTGTGTGTAATATCAGTGTCAGCCAGCTGTGTTAGCTGTACTTCATGCAGTCATCATATTGATTTAGCTACAGGAAACACTGCTTAGAATGACATTTTGTGCGTTCATTCAAGCGTTTGCCAATGACCTACTGTACTTTTAGAAAAAGTATTTTCGGATTGTGTGAGGATGTGGTCAGTGGAGGATTCCAGTCAATTTCAGGACCCTGGACAGCGAAAACAATACCTGCTACCATCCTCTCCCTATAGCTTGCTTCTCATCAGGGGTTCCTTACAGCAGAGCTGCCAAAGACCCCCGATTGCACTGTAAAAAGTGAACCTGTGCAGTTGTTGCTTTAAGGAGGTTTTCTGATACTATCTATAATTCCAATTTTGTTGTTATAACCTAGTTCAATCAAGATTATGTAACCTAAAACTATAAATAACATTAAACCAACATACAACTTCCAGTAATTCTCAGAACAAACACATTCAAAACATGCACACCTGCCCAATGCTGATTAGTGAATGTTGGTTCAATGAGAAATTATGATTTGAAATTATTATATATTTTAAGTTGCAGTAAAGTGAAAATCACAATGGACAGCGCTACTCTTCAGCACCACTGTAAAAAAAATAAAAATAAAATAAAAATAAAAAAAGTTAAAAAATCACCAACATATCTCTCTCACACACTTGTTACAATCCAGTCTGACTTTATTTCTTTCACCATTGTGAGATAAGCGTTTGATTTAACTGGGCTCTTGATTCTTGAATGCTCAGCATCAAATTTTCTCTGATTGCTTCAACTGCGTATTTCTAAGGCACATTTGTTATTGCAACAGTTGTGAGAGAAACTGATCAGATGTTGTTTACTAGTTGACCTAGTCATCATGTAATAGTCATACTCACAGGTCATATCAGGAGTCTGATGTCTGAGAATGTTAGCTGTTAGTCTCATGTCATGACAATCAGATATTGTGATTTTTCTCTTTTATTATATAGGAAGTGTTTCTTTGACTCACACAAAGATCAAGAATCAGCACATGAATCTCAACAATGGTGACAATTTTACCTAAATGGAGAAATCAGGTTACATCTACTGACTGTTATGGTTCAATAAAACTTTTTGTTTTTGTTTTTGTTTTTTTTTTCAGGTTGGTTGAATTCAGTTATAATCAGTAATCTTACATCATTTATTTAATTTCAATAAAACCAGTTATTGTAGATGTTACCACATGAAGTACAATTTCTAAGTTGAACCAACAAAAGTGTGTGATGATACCAAAGCGAGGGACACCCTTCTTAAAATATAGGCATAGATTAATTTATAATGTTTGCAAAAAATATTTGGCGTGGTATTATACTGATAACAAATTAAATAATTAACGAAATGGAAAATGGAATTATATTAAATTAAAAAAAAAATATTAATATAAATATTAAAATGAAAAAAAAAATTGTAATGCCATTGCACTAAGGCAAAGTAAATTCTTAAAATATTATCTGGAAATGTTTGTTTTATATTAAGTTGACAGATTTTTTTTTATTACATTTTTTTATTATTATTTTGCATACTATTAGAGGATAAATCTAAAAAGAAACACTTTCAGTTTAATTCAAATGCATTTTACAGAAAATAGTGCCACACAAATCCCAGTGAGCAAGATGAAGGCAGCGACGAGGACTTTGCATGATGCAAAACTTACCAATAAAAAGGAAATAACCCCCCCCCCCAAAGTCGGGGCACCAATGAAGTACATTATATGGAAAAAAAATCCTGAAATGCTTTCCTCAAAAACCATAATTTCTTCATGACTGAAGACAGAAAGATATGAACATCTTGGATGCTAAGGGGGTGAGTACATTTTTTGTTCTCCTTTAAGAATCAAGTGTATGTAAACTTTTGGACAGGGTCATTTTAATAAATTCAACTATTATTTTCTCTTGTGAACTATAATTAAACATCTTTTAAGTGCAATATCTTTTTCAGGTCAGTACTAAATAAAAAATAACATGCATTTTGTATGATCCCTCTTATTTTGGTAACATAATCAAACATTTTGCAGATTCTGCAAGGTGTATGTAAACTTTTGACTTCAACTGTATATGCAGATTTGTTTTTATTAATGTGATTGTTGTTTTATTATCTTTAAAAATATAAATATGACTGTCAATAGAGAGGTAATTTATTTTATAATGTTGCAGTTTTATGCAGTGTTGTTAAATGTAAGTTTTGTTAAAGGTGCTTAAATCATTTCTTTTTGATATCTATTACATAGTATTGCATATGAAACAAAAAGCATATGAACCCCCAAACATTAGACTCTTTTCTTAAAGGCACACTGATATTGTGAAAATTAGTTTTATGCAATATTCTTTGCATAATTTTCATTGTAGATGTTACTGTGGAAAATATGTTAGCTGCTAGATAGATAGATACATAGATAGATAGATAGATGATAGATAGATAGATAGATAGATAGATAGATAGACAAGGAGAAAGAGGAGCGACAGTGCATTCATTTGTAAGTAGGCCATGAGCTGTATTCATAAATGCATGCATGCCTTCACCTCTTGTATGCTGCTTCTTTTTCAAAGATACTGGAGTGTAGCAGTTGACTGGCTTACTTTAAATAGCTCAAACTCGACTTGCGGCTGGCAGATTTCCTGTTGTTATTTCATGACTGTACACTACATCTGAAAGCATTGGCATTCTTAATTTTTGAAAAGCTTTTCTTTCATTTGAAGAGTCTCTGAGGGCTCTCAGCAGGTAGCTGTATTTATCAGACAGGCCCATTCCTCTCATGTCTCTCTCTCATATGCATCCTCAGAAGAATTGTCTTTGAAAACAAAGCTTTATGGTTTCAGGTAAACCAGATAAACCAGGCCAGACAGAAGGCTTCTGACTTATAAAAATGTCTAGACATAAGGATGGAAACTTTGGCCTGTGATCATCTTTGGCCACGGTGTCTCTCTAATTTAAATACTTTTTATTCATTTTTCATTTTTATACGACTGGGACATTAGTGCCAGTCCAAACTCAACCTGTACTAGTTTTAAAAGGCACAGATAAAAGTTTCAAAAGACTTTCTACGCCATCACAATGGGGGTCATTTAACAAATTAAATGCTGCTTTATGAAAGAACAAACTACCAGCCTTTCTTATTTTAGGACTGAAGACCTCTTTCGTGTCAGAGTTTAGATACCAGGACTCTTCCCTAGAGAGGCAATTATCCTGGAAGACTTCAATGTTCCCTGCGTGGTATTCTTTGACTAATGTATTTCCGAAGGTCAGGTAAAGGTCTTCAAGGGCACTGTTTTCTATAACGAACCAGGTCTAATTGATGTTAGGTTATTATACATAGTGTTGGGGAGTAGCTACTTACAAGTAGCTTACACTACTAGCTTTTGTAACTACGTTTTAGTAGCTAACTACATGTTTAAACAGAAGCGACTCTTTTAAAATAGTGTAGTGTTTCCATTAGCAAGCTATTTGCTTGCAAGCAGGGTTAAAAGGGCATCTCACTCACCGCCACCCGGTGGCTTTAGGAAAAGCGAAACGGTGAGCAATATGCATTTGAAGTGGTAAATATAGGAGGAATATGTCAAAGACAATTAAATGTGCCAAACGTCCTGCTGCCAGCTGGTGGCGCTATGACTATAACTGAATATTTGCATATAGATGTCTTCAACCCAGGACTTTGATCAAACATATGAAGTTTGGTGCTGATTGAACATGGTATGTTTGAGTTAATGTAAAACATGACTTATCTTGTTGCCAACAGGTGGCGCTATGATTGTAACTGAAAATTGGCCTTTAGATGTCTTCAGGCCAGGACTATTACCAAACATGTGAAGTCTAGTGCAGATTGGACATTGCATGTTTAAGGTAGTGCAAAACAAGACATTTCCTGTTGCCAGCAGGTGGCGCTTTGATTATAGCATTATGGTGAAACATCGAATTTTGTCAGGCCGCCCCAGACACGCCCTTTTTATGAAAACTCAAGGTCTTTGCAATTGAACATTGCAATGGCCTTTAGAGTAGACTGACCAAATATATAATGTTGATGTCATTAAATATCTAGGAGGTTGTTACAGCGTTAAACACGCCGCTTCCTGTTGCCAGCAGGTGGCGATCTGACTATAACTGAATATGGTCATGTGTTCAGGACAGGACTCATCAAACGTGAATTTCAGTGCAGATCGGACATTGTATACCTGAATTGTAACAACTTCCTGTTTCATGGCAATACATTGAAGTTTGTCAGGCCACCACGGACACGCCCCTCAACAAAAACTCAAGATCTTTGCAATTTAACATCACAAAGGGCTTTAGATTACATTGACCAAATTTGGTGTTGATCTGTTTAAATCTCTAGGAGGAGTTTGTTTAAATACAATGCCTGAAAATAGCAAAAATGGCACTTGCTGAGAAAATTAAAAAATAACTTCCTGTTGGGTTTCGGACTTCGTACCGGGGGACTTTTCTTTATAGATATTGGTGTGTTATGTAGCTCGAGGGGCACTTCATTGAAATTTCATAGGTGGCGCTATCGAGCCATTTTGCCACACCCACTTCTGAAAGTCATATCAGATGTAAATTTTTTACAACTTTTGGTGTGTGTGCAAAGTTTCATGAGTTTTTGAGCATGTTTAGGCCCTCAAAAATGCGATTCAATTTGGAGAAGAAGAAGAAACTGACCCTGATAGCACATGTACGTCTATTTGACGTCTGCATTTACATCTTCAAGACATCTGCAGGACGTAGTTTGCTCATCTGCAATACGTCTATTGAATGTTTTTTTTATCAGATGTCAAATAGACGTCTATTAGATGTCTTTAAGATGTTTATGATTTAGAATGTATGTAAAGCTGACATCTTATGGACGTCTGCCAGACGTCCAGATCAAGAGATTTTTAACAGACATCTTGCAGACATACAATAGGGTCCTCGCCTAATAATTAAGTTGGCTTGAGAAAGCCAACTTACTGATATGCTATTTTCTTCTGAGACTAAATCTGTCGACACTAACTCCTCCTAGAGCTTTAACTCTACAGACTCCAAACTCAGCCCAGATCTTCAGACTGATCCGACTGAGTGTGCTATATCTTTTCTAACTGATTGGACTTACAATTTTCCTAAAAATGATGATTAAAATTGGGAAAAATCCCATAGACTTACATTGACAGAATGTTCAAATGAGCCAACACTTTTCAAACTCCAACTGTCAAAACTCCCAGAATCCCTTGAGACTCAATCAAACTTCCCTTCTATGTACTGTATTTCTAATCCATTTAAACTCATTCAAACTCATCTATCTATCTATCTATCTATCTATCTATCTATCTATCTATCTATCCATCTATCGCTAGCAACCAGAATCATGCTAGCAACTTGCTAGTCATGCTAGAAACATGCTAGCAACATGTTAGTAACTTGCTAATCATTCTAACAACATGCTAGTAACATGCTAATCATGTTAGAAACATGCTAACAAAATTCTAGTAATATGCTAATCATGCTAACAACATGCTAATAACTTGCTAATCATGATAGAAACATGGTAGCAACGTGCTAGTAACATGCTAATCATGCTAGTAACATGCTATTACCTTGGTAATCATGCTAGCAACGTGCTTGTTACATGCTAATCATACTAGAAACATGTTAACACCATGCTAGTAACATGCTAATCATGCTAATCACTTGATAATCATGATAGAAACATGCTAACAACATGCTAATAACTTGCTTATTATGATAGAAACATGGTAGCAACGTGCTTGTTACATGCTAATCATACTGGAAACATGTTAACAACATGCTAGTAACATGCTAATCATGTTAGAATTATGCTAACAACATGCTAATCATGTTTGCAGCATGCTAGTAACAAGCTAATCATGTTAGAAACATGCTAACAACATGCTAATCATGCTTGCAGCATGCTAGTAACATGTTAATCATGTTAACAACATGTTAGTAATTTGTTAATCATGCTAGCAACTTGCTAATCATGCCAGAAACATGCTAGCAACTTTGCTAATCATGCTAGCAACATGCTAGTAACATGCTAAGCATGATAGAAAAATGCTAGCAATGCTAAAACATGTTAACAACATGTTAAATCATGTAAGCAATGTGTTAAATCATGCTAGCTGCTTTCATACTTCACCGTGTATTTACTGTATAGTGTAGGGGGCGGGACGCTTCGGATTCTAGAGAGCATTTGATTGGACAGAAAGTTTGATGAGAAGCTGAAGAGCAGCATGATGTCATCAAAATTCATATTGGCGGAAGTGAGATACTGTAAGTTTTGAATTCTTATATCTTGTAAACACAAATTTTGTTGTTGTTTTGGGGCACACTAGCTTATAGATAACCTTAAGGTTAACATATTCATAGTAAAAGCCAAGAAAGTTTAATTTTGATTTCATGGGGACTTGAAATCCCACAGCAGCTCATTTTATATCCTCCGCTGTCTTCCAGAAATGCACTGATCAGACATAATGAATTGATCATCAAATTTGTTTTTGTTTATTTTCATTATCCGTTATTATTTATTTTATTGATTAGTTGTTGCAGCCCTACTTTAAATTATGGGTAGCTTGGAAAGCTACAGTTTTAAAGTAGCTTCCTCAATACTGATATTACAAGCATGACTCAACAAAACGAAAAGTTGTTAAATAAAGTCTGCAGTAATATCAAGAGCTGCATGGTGTTTTCAGAACGTAGTTGAAAATACTTTCCTCTTTGTCAGTTGCCCTTTTGATTCACTATAATAAAAGCAATTATTTTTAATACTGTGAAACAAACACTCAGAAATGGAACAGTATGTTGTTTTTGCAGCACTCTGAGTAATAGAAAAACTACATAATTACAGGATGCTAATTTGTTTATTCCCTTTTAAATATCAAGCACCAAATTGTGAAGAAAAATCTGAAGGAAGACAGAAGAAGGAAAGGTGGTCTTCTGTATGTCTTGAGGGAACTGACTTCCTAATCACTCCTTATTCACTGACCTGTGCTCAGTAGGGTCAGGGCCACACAAACAAGTTATTTTAAGAAACATGAGTAGTGCAGTGTTTCATTGTCATGTCAAACAAGTACAGAGAGACTGTGATTCACAAAATGATGTATTTTGTCTCTGTAGAGTAAAAAAAATCTCTAACGGGTATTTAAAGACTGTGCTGTCTTATGATTATCATTCTGTTCTTTTTATTTTTATGAGTGGAAGTTATTTGATTTCATATTCATCACAATAAAATTACAGAGTAATGTGTGTGCATTCTTATTTTATTACATTGCAATGAGATTCAAACAAAACTTGCCCTCTTTAATTCTGTGTGTGTAAGTAGCAAGAGGATTGTGTGAGTGTGCGGCCATGTTATGCAATACTATAAATATTTTATAATATCACTCTGAAGAAGACAGCACAGAGAAAATGAAATGTAAGCATGTGAAATCTTCAGTTAAGTGCTGATCACATACAGTTTAAGTGTTAAACCCTATAGCGATTTGCGTTGTGCTTTCAGGTTTTCCTAGGCACCGCCCAACAACTGTTGCAAACATGCATGCACACCGTCACACACACAGCTAAACTAGGTCTGCCGGATTCTCCAGAGACAGGCTCCTGCCTCACTGAACATTAAGAGCACTAGCTAGTTTGCCCCAGCTCATAAACCACCGGGTGATGTGAGGGTAAAACATTTGGCTTCAGTCTTGATTCTTTCTCTTTTTCTTTCTTAGCATCTGTGTAAATGAATTTGGAATAAAAGTAGTATAATAGATACCTATTGTGGTGCATTGGTGTTTTTTTTTTTTGTTTGTTTGTTTGTTTGTCAAAAATGAAAATTTTCTTCAAATTTATTCACCCTCAGGCTATCCAAGATGTAGATGCATTTATATTTTCATCAGAACAGACTTGAAGAAATTTACCATTACATCACTTGCTCATCATTGGATCCTCTGCAGTGAATGGGTGCCGTCAGAATGACAGTCCAAACAGCTGATCAAAAGATCACAACAATCCACAAGTAATCCACACCACTTCAGCCCATCAACAATATCTTGTGAAGTGAAAAGGTGTGTTTGTAAGAAACAAATCCATCATGAAGGCATTTAAAATTTAAATAATCGCTTAAAGCCAAAATATGACTCCATAATCCATAATAATGCTTCCTCCAGTGAAAATGTAAAAAAAAGTATGAATGTTCCAGTTTCAGCTCCAGTTTTTGTTATTTCCCAACCCTCATTTTTGGTGCGCTATCCCTTTAATGCACTGCAGGTCCATTATCAGCTGTTGTGAACCTACGGGACAATGCAGGTGTGGAAAGGATGTGAGCAGCACTCTGTCTGGAAGAACAGACTATTTTAGCATCACTGACATGCAGGCCCACACTGAACCTGCAACTGCTGAAATCTGCAGAAAGATCCATAGATATCTTCAAAAATAAGTGCCCATTATGTACAAAGTCCTATACATAATATGACAAATACAGCTGTGCTTTTAGCTCCATTTAGCAAACATTTTCTCCTAAATCAGTACAGGGAATCTTACAACAGCCCAAATATAAATACTGGATGAGCTTATCTGTAATACAAGATTCCAGGGGCATGAAAGCACAAGAGCAGGTGCTTCAGAGAACACAAGGCCTTTATT
Organism: Cirrhinus mrigala; assembly: GCA_036247105.1. Classification (NCBI taxonomy): domain Eukaryota; kingdom Metazoa; phylum Chordata; class Actinopteri; order Cypriniformes; family Cyprinidae; genus Cirrhinus; species Cirrhinus mrigala. The sequence goes on along the minus strand of CM070027.1, from coordinate 55,778 downwards.
TGTTCATATTTATTTGTTTATTTATTTATTTATTTAACTTAATTTGACTGCTCAAACTGAGTGCTTATTTAAAGCAATCTCACAGTAATATAATAGGAGGGACAATGTAAGTGCATTGCATAACTTTCAGCCTGTGAACTCCATAGACATCCTTCAAGAGTAATAACCCTGGCTGTTAGTTGTGTTTTGTCCAAATAATGTTAAGCTTACTTTGTGGGCGGTTCCCTTAGATGAAATGTTGCTAAGCAACAGCTTGGCTCAAGGGAGGGGTGGCACAATGTTCCTACAAACTACCAGAGGGATTTTAAGCAATCAGCATAAGTCTTGTTTTTATTTTCCTACATGTGCTTGTTTTATTTATTTATTTATTTTTTTTCTTCTTCTTCTTCTTCTTCTTCACCAGTCAAGGTTAAAGTAACATTCTAAAGGGTTTTCTCACTCTCTCTCTGTTTTCTCCAACTCAGGAAAGTTTTTAGCTTAAAGGTTCTGTCACAATCTACCTACCCTGATGTCGTTCCAAAACTGTATGGCGTTTTTTCTTCTATGTAACATGAACTATTTTGTTTTGTTTTTGTCCATACTATGAAATCATATGAGTCTAGTGCTCTTCAAAATGTTTTCTTGTATGTTCTGCAGAATTGAAGAAAGTCACACAGCTTTGGAACAACATGAGGATGAGTAACTGATGACAGAATTCTCTGTTAAGGTGTGGAAATTCTGCAGGTAAAATAGATCCATTGTCAATACAGTGTATGAAACAGCTCATTGATTTACGTTGGTCAGTGTGGCAGATTCGTGTGACTAGTGTTGTGAAATCTGCATTGGAAATCTTTCTACCATATGTGAATTGAAGTGTCACTCTGGAATTCACACTCAGCCTGGTCTGTGAACAGTAAAGCACATGTTTCAGACATTATTATTGTACTGACATGCACTATTAGCCTGCTGAGGCAGTTTAAGAGAAAGGTGGATTTTCTTGGCTTTTTGCAATATCTTCACAGCGGTTAACATTTTGCAATTATTTCACAACTTTCATTATATACACCTTGGAAAAAGTGGTTTAAAAGTGTATAAATTGCTCATTTATACACTGTAATAACTGATTGTTTAACTAGATGAAACGTACTTGGTTACTGTCGTAACCTCGGTTCCCTGAGATACGGGAACGAGTACTGCGTCGCTTAGACGCTATGGGAAAAAGTCCTTTTTTTCTCCTTGACTGAAGCCTTTTTTATAAACGCAGTGAAACTGCACGGCCATTGGATCGTGCAGAGAAACGAACGAACCAATGACTCGGCAGCGGTGCTGCACGAGCCTATGGCGAAAATGCCCGACGAAGCCCGCCAGAAGGGGCGGGGCCAATGGCTATATAAGCGGCCGCTTCGCCATAGGAACCCAGGTTACTTCGACTGAAGCGACAACTAGGTTGTGCAGCGACATGGCATGGCCTGTAACGCAGTACTCGTTCCCGTATCTCAGGGAACCGAGGTTACGACAGTAACCGAGTACGTTCCCTATCGATACTACACTCGTACTGCGTCGCTTAGACGCTATGGGAACCGATCCATACACGCCATGCCATGGAGAGAACGGCCGAACCCGTACTTAGGCCCAGCGGGGCCCATCTATGACGAGTAGGACAAGGAATGGCCTGGGTCGTCCTCCTGTGATTTACTCATGCAGAAAGGATTCGCGCCTGTAAGGAGGGATGTCTAGGCTGTAGAACCTAGTGAATGTGGACGGCGAGGCCCAGCCGGCCGCCGCACAAATTTCTGCCATGGATACACCGCTAGACCACGCCCAAGAGGAGGCCACGCCTCTAGTTGAGTGGGCACGCACTCCGATGGGACATTCCAGACCCAAGGAGGAATAGGCTAGCGTAATAGCGTCAACTATCCATCTAGAGAGTCTTTGGTTTGTGACCGGTTGTCCCTTATAGCGGCCACCAAAGCAGACAAAGAGCTGATCCGACTGTCTAAAAGAGGCGGATCGCTCGATATACATTCTCAGTGCCCTGACTGGACAGAGCAGACTCAACTCCTGATCACCTTCTGAGGAAGGGAGAGCAGAGAGCGTAAACAACCTGTGCCCTAAACGGAGTAGAGGGCACCTTAGGCACGTACCCATGTCATGGTTTCAGGATGACCTTAGAGTCGCCTGGTCCAAACTCAAGACAGGAGGGGCTTAGAGAGAGTGCTTGCAGATCTCCTATACGCTTGACTGACACTAAGGCTAGCAGTAAGGCGGTCTTAAGTGTCAGGGGTTTAAGGTCTGCATCTGACAACGGTTCGAAGGGGGGACTCTTCAGTGCCCTCAAAACCGTAGATAGGTCCCAAGTAGGGATAGTGTGGGGACGAGAAGGATTTATCCTCCTAGACCCCTTCAAAAATCGGACAACCAAGTTGTTCCTGCCAATCGACTGGTCTGCTATCGGGGCGTGAAAAGCCGCTATAGCAGCCACATAGACCTTGAGTGTGGAAGGGGAGCGACCCTTGTCCAACAGTTCTTGAAGGAAAGACAATATCACAGATATGTCGCAGGAGGCTGGATTTTTGCCACGGGTAGAACACCAGGTGGAAAAAACAGACCACTTAAGAGCATAGAGGCGTCTAGTAGACGGAGCTCTAGCTTGGAAGATCATGTTCAGAACTCCTTCTGGGAGATTCTCAGACTCCCGTCCAAACACCAGAGGTGTAAGGCCCACAGACTGGGCTGGGGGTGCCATATGGTCCCGTTCGCCTAAGAGAGGAGGTCTCGCCTCAGGGGGATCGGCCAAGGGGCTGCACAAAGCAGCTGGCACAGTTCTGAAAACCACGGCTGGGTCCTCCAAAGAGGGGCCACCAGGAGGAGCTTGTGATGTTGTTCCCTGACTCGCTTGAGTACCTGAGGAATCAAGGACGTCGGGGGAAAAGCATACAGGAGGAGGTTGGGCCAATCGTGGGCCAACGCATCTCTGTCCTTCGAAAAGTATATTGGGCAATGAGAGTTGTCTTTTGAGGCGAAGAGGTCGACCTCTGCCTTGCCAAAGGCAAGATAGCAAATCTGCTTCGTGATAGCAAATCTGCACCCTGGTTCAGTCTGCCCGGTACGTGAACCGCTCTCAACGAAGCCAGGTTGAGCTGAGCCCATTCCAGAAGGCCCTTCACCAGGGTGAAGAGGTGTCTGGAGGAGAGTCCCCCCTGACGATTTATGTAGGACACCACAGTCATGCTGTCCGAGCGGATCAGTACATGGTGTCCCTTCAGGTCTGGCAGGAAGGTGCAAAGGGCGTGACATACTGCTAGCATTTCCAGGCAGTTGATGTGGAACCCTTCTTCTGCTTTCGACCACAGGCCGAAAGCTGGGTTGCCATCGCACAGCGCCCCCCAACCCTTGTTGGAGGCATCTGTCGTGACTACCTTCCTTCTGCAAACCGACCCCAAGGGCACGCCCCTCTCGAACCATTGTGGGCCTTTCCAGGGGACCAGGGCTTCCACACAGGTCTGGTCCACCCTGACACGCAAACGTCCGTGACGCCATGCATGAGGTGGAACCCGTGGTTTCAACCAACGCTGAAGGGGCCGCATACGCAGCAGGCCCAGTTCTAGCACTGGGGATGTGGAAGCCATAAGGCCTAGCATCCTTTGAAACTTCTTGAGGGGGTAGAGGGCTCCGGCCCTGAATGAGCCCACTAGTTGCCGTATTGCCAGAGCTCGCTCTGGCACGACCATAGCTCTCAACTGAGTCGAATCGAAAATTGCTCCCAGAAACGAGATTTGTCGGCTGGGGTGCAACACGCTCTTGGACAGATTGACCCTGAGTCCTAGGCACTCTAAGTGGCTGAGGAGAAGGGCTCTGTGAGATAACAGCTCCGCCTCTGACTGGGCCAGAACGAGCCAGTCGTCGAGGTAGTTGAGGATGCGGATTCCCTTCTGTCTCAGAGGGAGAAGAGCCGCGTCCATGCACTTTGTAAACGTGCGGGGAGCCAGGGACAAGCCGAAGGGCAGGACCGTGTATTGATAAGCCACACCCTCGAAGGCGAATCTCAAGAATCGTCTGTGATGGGGGGCTATCTGGATGTGAAAGTACGCGTCTTTCAGATCCAATGAAAGGAACCAGTCCCCTGGGCGAACGTGCGAGAGGATCTGCTTCAAGGTTAACATTTTGAACGGCCGTTTCATGAGGGCTCGATTCAAATGTCTTAAATCGAGGATGGGTCGTAGACCCCCATCCTTCTTGGGGACGAGGAAGTAACGGCTGTAGAACCCTGACTCGCTCTGGGCTGGGTGGACTACCTCTATGGCGCCCTTTTCCAGCAATATCAACACCTCCGAGCGTAGGACGTGCGCGTCCCTGCTCTTTACCACGGTGGGGACCACGCCGCTGAGGCGCGGGGGCCTTCGAGCGAACTGGAGTGAGTAGCCTCTTGTTATTATCCCCATTACCCAATCTGACACTCCGGGGATAGCCTGCCAGGCCTCTGCCCGAGTGGCCAGGAGTACAATTGGCTCGGGTAGCTGACCATCGTGATGGCACAAGACACCCTTTATGATTTGAAGAGGAAATTTGCTCTCTTTTTGAGAATGTGTTTTATTTTGTTTGCTATCACAGCGACTGGTTGTGTGGGCACAAGAAAAATGGACCTAGTATTTACAACAGGTTTTACACAAAACACATCGACCTCGGCACCCGGCATTGAGCGGAGTGCTTGGAGGTTCAACAGAGGCCTTTTGGGGGGTGGTCCGGCTAGTGCGAGACTTAGCCCCCTCCTCTTCTTTCCGCCTGGATCAGGACAATGGCGGAGGCGCCGGATCCAACGGCAGCTGGGGACGTGGTCCCTGACGCTTGGGGAAGGGGTAGCGTCTAGCGGAGCAAGAACGTAGTCTCGGCTCGGCTTTGGCTGGCTGAGCTGCGGCGGCGGCGGCGGAGGGAGCGGTCGACACAGGTCTCACCGGCTGCTGAGGCGGTGTAGGCTTGGGGCGCCCGGAAGCAGCCCTGGAGCTCGAGCGCTTTGGCAGGAAGTGTCGCATAGCTTGGGACGTCTTCTGAGCCGCAGAAAATCGCTCAGCGAATCCTTCCACAGACGGTCCGAACAGGTCTGTGGGAGAAATAGGAGCATCGAGGAAGGGGACCTTATCCGCGTCCTTGATCTCTGTCAGCGTGAGCCATAGGTGGCGCTCGAGCATGACCAAGCTGGCCATGGATCTGCCAATTGCCTGGGCCGTGGCTTTAGTAGCGCGCAGAGCCAGGTCCGTGGCGCTTCGCAACTCCGTCAGAGTGGCGGGGTCCAGGGCAGACCTGTCTGACTGTGCGAGAAGCTTGGCCTGGAACACCTGGAGAAACGCCATGGAGTGTAGCGCTGAGGCAGCCTGTCCGGCCGACGTGTAGGCGCGTCCGGCGAGGGCCGAAGTCGTTCTACACGGCTTGGACGGATGGGAAGCTTTAGTCTTCCAGCCGATGGCAGTGGGCGGACAGAGTTGGGCGGCCACTGACTCATCCAGGGGAGGCAGCTTCTCGTATCCCTTGTCTTCAGCACCGTCGACAGAAGTGAGGGCGGAGGAAGACGAGGTGCGCAGGCGTGCTGAGTAGGGAGCGCGCCAAGATCTGGTTAGTTCCTCGTGAACCTCAGGGAGGAACGGAGAAGCCCGCTGGCAAGGGGCCTGACGGCGCCCCGGCAGGAACCACTCATCGAGGAGGCTGCGTGGGGGCTCCTCTGGAGGAGACCACTCCAATCCCAGCTCATCCACAGCCCTAGTCAGAACGCGGAAGAGCTCGGCGTCCATGCCAGATTTGGTCCTGGGATCGCTGGTATCGGTAGACGGCAGGGGGGCGGGGTCATTGACAGAGCCCGACAGCTCCTCAGCGTCCGATGCAGCCAGTGACATGCTGTTCAGCATGTCGTCTTCACTCCCGCCGAAGGAGACCAGGTCACTCGCAGCCGCAGAGGGACACAGATCCGGGCGGGTGAAGAGAACGGGGGAACCCTCTCTCTGTGGAGAAGGTGAGGCACGCGGGGGCTGAGCCGATGTGAGCTCACCTAACTCCGAGCGCTGAGATCCTCTACCCTGCTGTTTCTTCTTCACAGGCTCCTGTGAAGGAGGAAACGAGAGGGCGCGAGGGGCGGAGTCGCGTTCTGAAAAGAACGCTATCCGCGAGCGCAGAGAGGAGAGACTCATATCCCCGCAATGGGGTCATTCCGTCTCTTTGAGTGCCGCCTCCGCATGGGGAAGTCCCAAGCAGGAGACGCACTCGGCGTGATTGTCAGCAGCATGCAAGGGAGCCTTGCATGCACGACAAAAACGGCGCGGCATTTGAAACAACGCCTATTTGCTCTTTTAGCGGAACGAAATCGCCGGATGGCGGCAGGGGAAGATGCGTTGTAGCCGGCGTCAACTGAGCGGCGAGTAAGCTGCAGAATCACTCCGCTGCAGGTGCTTGTCAACGGCGAGGGCTTCTTTCTTGCAAGCGCGAAGAGTCGTCGCTGAAGGAGAAGAAATCTGGGCTCCTATGGCGAAGCGGCCGCTTATATAGCCATTGGCCCCGCCCCTTCTGGCGGGCTTCGGCGGGCATTTTCGCCATAGGCTCGTGCAGCACCGCTGCCGAGTCATTGGTTCGTTCGTTTCTCTGCACGATCCAATGGCCGTGCAGTTTCACTGCGTTTATAAAAAAGTCAAGGAGAAGGCTTCAGTCAAGGAGAAAAAAAGGACTTTTTCCCATAGTGTCTAAGCGACGCAGTACGAGTGTAGTATCGATAGGAAACCCTTCTTCCTTGACTGGGATCGTTTAGAGCCCTTTGAAGCTGCATTTAAACTGTATTTTGAAAGTTTAAACTCACAGGCACCATAGAAGTCCACTAAATGGAGAAATTCCCGAAATGTTTTCTTCAAAAAACATAATTTCTTTACGACTGAAGGAAGAAACACATGAACATCTTGGATGACAAGGGGTGAGTAAATTATCTGTACATTTTTGTTCTGGAAGTGAACTAATCCTTTAATAGTGTTGTTACCTGAATGATCCACATCGGTGTTTTTTTGTTAGTTGTTAATGAGTCCCTTGTTTGTCCTAAACAGTTTTCCAGCATTTATGTGTATTTGAACACTTTCCAACAATGACTGTATGACTGTATGCCCTTCAGAGGCTACAGAAGATACTTGTTTCCCAGAAGACAAAATAAGTTACATTTACCCTGATCTTCAAATTCAAAAAGTTTTCATCCCCCAGCTCTTAATGCATCGTGTTTCCTTCTGGAGCGTTTTAATAAATAAAATTAATATAAATATTAAATTATGCTGTGTTATTTAATGAAAATAATATGTTCTTTCTGTGGCTTCTAAATTTTCAGTAAATAGACTTGAAATGTAATGAGCTGTGACTGCTGCATATGATTATGATTAAAAAAAAAAAAAAAATGTAATGATTTTTGTTTGTTTTTGTTTAAATGAACAGAATAAAACCTATTCCTAAACTGTGGCTTTTACGTGCATTGCAATGAGTGCTT
>CM070027.1:0-41033 GCA_036247105.1 Cirrhinus mrigala | reverse complement strand
TTAGAATGCAAAAGAAGAAATTTATTAAATTAGAATGGACAAAAACAGCATAGACTTCGGGAGGGGAAACGCCAAAAGAAAATACAATAAACAAAACTAACTACCGATTACAAAACTAACCTAGAAAAGAGATTATAAATAAAAATACAAAAATCTTCCCTCCCTACTAACAAAAACAGGAGAAAAACGAACATAACAAACAGGCACCCACCTCCCAGCCGTAGTCCACTTAACAAGGATCAGGAAGTAAGGTGACAAACATAACAGCTACCAAACACAACTCAATTGTACTTAATTCACAGAATAACAACAAATGTCTTGCTTAGCGATCCTTTCGCAATCACTCAACATAATCGAAAGAACACATCAAAGACCAGGAGAGCGGGGGAGCCGAAGAATCCTCCATCGCAGCGGCTTAAATACTGCGGCCATCACGCCGGTCGCCAAACGTATCCGTCCTCATGAGCCACTCCACCTGAAAACAATTAGAGGTAGAACAGGAAAACACTACACACAAGCTACACCGTAACCAAGCAACAACCTACAACCTCTCGTAACAGTTATACATAGGTATTTATACGTAACGTTTAGAGGCACAAAACTTACATTTTTGTATATTTTTGTCGATGACATATTTTAACATACATTTTAAAACATACAAACTGCTATGTATTTTTAGCAAAAAAATATATATATATTTACGTATCTTTTATATCATTAAGATATTCGTATCAACGCCTTTTTTATCATTTTATCAACAAGTGATTTAGATTTTTAGCCCCCTCAACCTACCCCCAAAAATAGAATAGAATAGAATATTTTTTTATAGTCGCTAATCCCACTCCTACCTCTAAACCTTACCATAACTCTCTCTGTACAGTAATAAAGAAAAACATGACAGACAAATAAGTGCAATCGCAATCATTTATTTATTGCAAAAATGTCAAAAGCAGTACCAAAAAGCAGTCCTCTCTGGCTGAATACGAAAGGTTTGTGTGAGGTGCAGAGCGGAATTTAAAGGAGAAGTCCACTTCCAAAACAAAGATTCACAGATAATGTACTGACCCTCTTGTCATCCAAGATGTTCATGTCTTTCTTTCTTCAGTCATAAAAAAAATTATGTTTTGAGGAAAACATTTCAGCATTTTTCTCCATATAATGGACTGGTATGGTGCCCCGATTTTGAACTTCCAAAAGGATTCCAAAAGGGCTTCAAACGATCCCAAATGCGGTTGTAAATGATCCCAGCCGAGGAAGAAGGGTCTTATCTAGCGAAACAATCGGTTATTTTCATTAAAAAAAAAAATACAATTCAAATACTTTTAAAATCTCAAACGCGCGTCTTGCTACATTATCCCACTTATTACACAGCTGTACATTGTCCCACTTATTACACAGCCACAAAAGTAAATAATTAGGCATGAAACAGTTTAAAACAAGTTTAAATATTTGAACGCAAAGCTTCCATGAAGAAATCAGTTGCTAGCAAGCGGTAAGTTCAAACTAGACATACATTTAAGGGATACAGTGCAGTCATACCACATTTATTACACAACATTTCACCACATAAACAATTAAGTACTAGTACTTACAGACAGTACTAGTATCATGGGTGTTTGCTGTAGGGAAGCGGACAACGCAGGAATAGTCCACAAAGAGTCTTTTATTATAATCCACAAAGCGAAAACAAGGAATCTAGGAGCAGGGTAGCACAACACGTTGACACAAACAATATCAGACAAAGCACCAGGGAAGAACCCAAGACTATAAATACTAGCAAAGTAATTAGTGTAAACAGAAACAGGTGCAGGGCTAATTAACAAATCAACTAAACATGACCAGGAAACAAAACCATATATGGAAAACAGGAACTAAGGCTGGAGGGAAAACATGGAACAAAAAATCCAAACCCTGACAACTAGAGTTTGTTAGTTATCTTATAATCCATTACAGTGTACAAAACTAAATGGCAGCAGCTGTGTTTGTATAAAACAACAGAGCAAGTTCATGATATCACAATGACAGAATTAAGAAATTGTACATATATTATTGAATTGAGATTTAATATTTTATTAGTTAACCAAATACAAAGGTTCCACCAAGAAAAACTGTCAAGCGTATAGCGCTGACCTAAGTTGCCCAGATGAGTCTGTGTTATTAGTTTTTACCAGTTGTTATCGAGGAATAACATAGCTTGGAATTTCATGACTGACCAATCAGAATCAGGCATTCCACAGAACCGTGTAATAATTTTATTTAAGGCACAGCCGCCACAAATTCAGACTTAAAACCTCTTATTTACTTTGAGATCATTCTGAGGTTGAATACAGATTTAAAATCATAACAAAAAATAGCTTAAAAGCTATGATACTGGTTTTGAAATCAAATATTTGCATAGTTATGACAGGAAACACTGGCATCTAACAATGCTTACAATCTTAACAATCTTAAAAATAAATAAATAAATAAAGTATATGCATAAACCCAAATAGGACAGTTATCGAATAAGCATGTTTCCTATTCTGTGTCCTAAACTCCTGAAATACTGGTGTCTCATTTTAGAGCAGTCAATGCAATTTATGAAATAAGTCAATTAAACCTGATATGTGTGTGTGTGTGCGTGTGTGTGTGTGTGCACCTGGTATTTATCACGTTATGGGGACCAAATGTCCCCACAAGGATAGTAATACCAGTAAATTTTGACCTTGTGGAGACATTTGTGAGGTCCCCATGAGGAAACAGGCTTATAAATCATGCAGAATGAGTTTTTTTGAGAAAGTAAAAGTGTGCACAGTCTCCTGTGAGGGCTAGGTTTAGGTGTAGGGTAGGTGTAGGCGATAGAAAATAGGGTTTGTACAGTATAAAAACCATTACGTTTATGGAATGTCCCCATAAAACATGTAAAAACAACGTGTGTGTGTGTGTGTGTGTGTGTGTGAAAAAATTCAGATGTAACCCACTTTATTAACATTTTCAAAAGTAACTAATTTAATTACACATTTTTTTCTCAGTAACTGTAACTAATTACAATTACATTTATTTTGTAATTAAATTACATAATTCTGTTACATGTAACTAGTTACTCCCCAACACTGATTCCTCATCACCTAACCCTAAGGCTAGACCTGTCAGTCCTGGAATGGCTACAAATGTGAGGGTTATTTTTTTTTAGGGTTGGAGCTAAACTCTGCAGGACATCAACACTCCAGGACTGACGTTGCCTATCCCTGAGCTAGACCATCCCACCATAAACTCTGCAGGCACAGCATCTCCAAGAATTAATGTAAACCAGGATCTCAATCCCTACTCCTGGAGTGCTACTGTCCTGCAGACTTCTGTTTCAACCCTGCTTTTACACACCTGTCTATTATTATCAGGTAACGCTGAAGACCTTGATTAGCTGGTTCAGGTGTGTTTGACTGGGGTTGGAGCTGAAATCTTCCTGAGAGGAGCCCTCCAAGACCAGGGTTGGAGACCCCTGATTTACACCCTCCACCATGCACTCCAGTCCACTCCACTAGTTCTTCAAAACCCCCATCATGCAAGTTAGCTCTCCTTTACCTCCCATCTACACACCTAGTCCCATGGTCAATCCAGTGCCCTACTCAGGCTTGGTAGAGGACTGCAGCAGCTTTCTTCTGCTAGAATCAGTCTGATGGAATGGGCCAGCTTTATTAAGATCATATTGCCCAGGGTTCTTACCAGAATTGCAGCTGTAACTTGCTGCATATGATGACTCCAGTGGGCTTGAATGCTTTATTCAGTTACTCATTATAGTGGTGCATTGGACAAAGAACTGCCTAAATGAAACATTTGCCCTGCAGTCCTCCTCTTCCCATTGTCAGCTAGTCTCCTTAAGGCTTCCAGAACTCAGCAGCAAACACATAATTGCCACTCATATGGGTCACAAATGAATATTGTTGGCCTGGTCAGTGCTCCTTCTATATTCCAAGGATTTATGAACAAAGTGTTCCAGCAGTACCTCCATCACATTGTCCACCTCATGTACTCCCAGAGCCAGACTGAACATCATCACCATGTTGCACTTGTGTTGGCTGAGATAAGGTAATTCAATATATACCTCAAGATAAAGAAGTGCATGTTCCATCAGAGCTCCTTCCAGTTCTTGGGATACTACCTTCTATCAGCTCAAGACAGCATTTACTTCAGCCCCTCTTTTAGTCCATCCAGATCCTGACAAGCCTTTCATTGTGGAAATGGATGCTTTAATGACGGGTGTGGATACCGTCCTCACGCATTCACCTTTTTTTCCAAAAAGCTTATCCTGGCAGAGTAAAATTATGACATTGGCAACAGAGAACTTGAATCTAAAAATGTTGTGGCCCTGGCTGTAGGGGGCTCATCATCAATTCCTTATTGTAACAGATCATTGTAACTTGCAATAACAACTATCTCTTCTTCACGCAATTCCAGGACACCTTCTTCTTTCGTCAAAGTACCAAGAATGTGACAGCAGATACCCTCTTCTATCTCTATTCAGCTGAGGAAAAACCTGATGAAGCCAAAATCATATTTTCCTTCTGAGCTTTTGGTCTGTCCTATCCAGTGGTCCCTGGATGATAGAATCTCCAAAGCCACTCTCATTGAGTCAGCTCCGCCGGGCTACCCAAGTAACTGCACAAATACTCCTATCTCCCAAAGGATCTCCTTCATTGAGTCCGCACAGTCCTCCACGGGCACTGCTCACCCAGGGACCAGTTAAACCCTCTCACTCCTCCACAATTGGTTCTGGTCGCCCTAGATGGCAAATAACATCAGAAAGTTCATCTAAGGATATGGCATGAAAGAGCATCTCAAAGATGGCAAGCGCTGCAGTACAAGGCGTATCTGTATTTAAATGACTTCAATTAAAACCTGAGATCTATAAGGCTGTTGAGGGCAAAATTATTGTAAAGGATGGGTTAATTCATTTTCTTATTGTAAAAATGAAAACATTAAGCCAGGTCAAGACTGTCCTGTTGAACGCAAACACGTATGATTCTGATACAACTGAATCCTCGAAGAAAGTGTTGTCTAAACTTTGTCCTACTACACAGTGACATGTGGCCAACATATCTATCTGTGGGCATGTCTTTTGTTGGCACTGGAGCTATGGGCAATGTCAAAATGTTTTAGGAATGAGTTGCTGAGTGTTTTCGCTTCCAAGTTTACACATGATCTAGATGCTGTCTAGGTATCTCAGAGAAAAATGTAGTTGTGAGATTATTTGTCAGAAGATACATAGCAGATGCAGGTAATTTAAAATATCTTAAGAATGTAATGAGATGAAATGTACAACCTGCCAGGACCTCTGGCCAGAAGGAGAATTTGTTCTGGCCAGAGGAGTTACTGGGTCTAATTCTGCACCTGCTGTTGGGAGAATGAGTGTGCCTCTTGGTAGTGTGAATTCTTATTTGTGGAGTTCTGTGCACAATCAGGTTTTGTCTGTTGTCATGGATTGTGTGTGTGAGTGAGATGCATTATTGTTGATAACCTTCTCGAGAACTATTATGTTTTATGTTTGCATGTTGTTTTTTCTTTTAGGAAAGCAAGATTATTGTAAATGAATGAATGAGTGAATGAATAAATAATTTTTTTTTTTTTAATGATAATTTTTTTGAGGTTGGTGAGGCCACAACAGATATTGGCATGGGGATGGTTAGTGGCCTGGTTAGTGGTAGGATAAATGGGGATGTGGTTATCCTGTGGAAGAAGCTTGACTTATTATTAAATGTGGTTACGGTTGGTATGGTACAGTTTACTTATAAGGACAAGGAATTTGTTATCCTAAATGTGTAGACCCCTTATAAATGTCATCATAATGAGGATGAACATTTAAAGGATTAGTTCACTTCCAGAAAAAAAAAATACGTTTAATTTACTCACACCCTTTTCATCCAAGATGTTCATGTCTGTCTTTCTTCAGTAGTAAAGAAATTATGTTTTCTAAGAAAAAACATTTCAGTAATTTTCTCCATATAGTGGACTTCTATGATGCCTATATGTCACTATATGGAGAAAATTCCTGAAATGTTTTAATCAAAAACGTAATTTCTTTACGACTGTAGAAAGAAAGACATGAACATCTTGGATGATAAGAGGGTAAAATTATCTGTACATTTTTGTTCTGGAAGTGAACTAATCTTTTAAATAGGCTTGCCTTTATTAATTCTATTATTGAAAGTAATACTTCCTCTTGTTTGTATGAGGATATGAATGCGGATATTTCAGATAGAAATCAAGATTATAATCTCATATTGTCAAGTAAAATGCTTTTGCCTGTAGGTAGTTATATTTATACCAGCTGTCTGACAACAAATGAAGTGGTCTAAACCATATCTGCTCACCATCTTAAATATGGTAGTAAGAGGATAGCCTCCTGCCCCCATATCATGTCTTTTTGACTGGTTTTATGATTCACGGTTTGTTACCAGACTCAATGCTGTCTGTTTTGTTAGTGCCGAGTTATTAATGCTGCAGTCCGTAAGTTTTGCCTCTTTGTCGCCATCTCTGTTTGAAACCTGCAGTTGCAGTTATTTGTGGAATTATCATCTGTACATGGGTTGTGCAGATGCTGGCTTCTTAGCGTGGATTAATCTAATGTTTTGAGGTGTACTGAAGTGGATATTAACTGTACTTCAGAATTACAGATTCTATGTCTTGGAAGTATGACCCAAATAAGATTTTTCACTGGATATTGCCATCTGCACAAGTAAGTAACATGTGTGTCACTTTTGTTCTGACCAACTGAGGGAAAAAACAGCATTACAATGAATCGCACTACCAATGGTGATTTGCTTATGTGGCAGGGCTCAAAGGCAGAGGGAAATAAATTCCCTTGAGAATTACTACAACCTTAAGGATTCTCAATCCGACTACATCACCCCAAAAATTTTTGCATAACCTCTACAGAGCACACACACAGGTCCACATCACCAAACGAGTCAGAGACGTAGGCCGCAGTACTCAAAAATCCTTTAATTAACAATAATTTAATAAACAACCTTAAAATAGGCAAAGAACCACTTAGTTCTTTTCCAACAGTGCACAAGAATTTAAAAGTACAAAGACGAAGGGACTGGGGCTTACAGAGGCAGAACATCAAGGGCTAAATCGCCCAAAGAATCACATCAACCCAGTGGTGCACACACATGTAAGCACACACACACACACACACACACACACATATGTTGTGTTTACATGTTTTATGGGGACGTAATGGTTTTTATACCGTCCAAACCCTATTTTCTATCGCCCTACACCTACCCTACACCTAAACCTAGCCCTCACAGGAGACTGTGCACACTTTTACTTTCTCAAAAAAACTCATTCTGCATGATTTATAAGCCTGTTTCCTCATGGGGACCTCACCAATGTCCCCACAAGGTCAAAATTTACTGGTATTACTATCCTTGTGGGGACATTTGGTCCCCATAACGTGATAAATACCAGGTGCACACCCACACACACACACACAAGTCAGTGTTAATAGGGAACATGGCACATGGCGAAGAAGGATGCCACCACCAGAATAAAGCCAATCCTCTGCCTCTGGTGCCCAGACCCTGCCAAGACAAGGAAAACACACATTAACACAAAGAAAATACAATCACTATAAAAAAAAAAAAATCAGTTATCACACACACACAAAAAGAGCAAAACAAAAATAAATCTAATATTACAATAACAAATCAAATGAACAAAAATTACCAATGAGGCCAACGATGGATAAGCCAACAATATTTAAAAAACAAATTCTTAAAGAAGAAAATCAAGAAAATAAAGACATGCCATAAACAGGCCACTTATTATAACATAATAAACCCCCCCCCCAAAAAAAAAAAAATGAAAGATTTGAAACCAAACTTATTAAAATCTAACAATCATTATAACTAATCCAAAACAAAAACAGACAAACAGAACCGAAACAAACAAACATTTGACTCAAAGCCAAAACTGGAAACAGAACAGCAACGCTGCCCCAAGCGGAACATAATTAGAGCTTCCTAAAGCAAAACTAAATGTTACCCCACTGAATTTATCCATAACAAACTTGGCACGCCAGCATTGGAATATACATTCCAATCGTCTGAAGCTTCTATGAGGCAACCAATCGGATAAAACGGGAACAAAAATCCAGGGACTCTGTCAGACTCTTGTACCTAGAGAATGGAGGCTAATTTTCACAACACTATTACAAAATACCCTTTTTTGTAAATAAGAGAACGTTACTACAGAACAACGAATAAACAGCACATACTCCCTCAATGTCCACACTTGGTTTCAAAAACCCTCTCACATTCTCCTAAATGAAAGCGAAACCCTGCTAGCCCAACTCCGCAACACAGGTTCAGGTGTCTAAAATACACAATCAAAACAAACGTCTTACAACTAAATAGTACCACTATCTAGCAAGCGATGAACTACATATTCTTCCTACCATCTCAGATAGCCATCTCCCGCTCCTGAGTGCAAAACAAACAGCGCATTGATGACGCAGCGGTCTGCCAATAGTGACGCAACACAGGTGAAAGATAGGCTCCTGTTTTTATACCTTAGAAGGCACTACTAAATGAGTTCATTAATTCTGCAGATAACTTGTTGGGTTTTAAAGCAAAACATGGCAGTGACCTGTGTATGTATGCTTTACAGGAAATGGTAAACAAGTATATAACTCATCAGTTCTGTGTAGGGCTTTGAACATGGTGTTGATGCTTTGCAATAGTGTTATGGTCTATAGAACTAAGGAGAATAAATGTCAAAATACTCCGGCTTTAATTTGTCTAATAAGAATCTTACTGTGTGTGTGAAATTGAAATATCTTGGACATTTTATTATTGAGCACATGACAGAAAATGAGGACACTGAAGGGCAAACATTTATGTTGAAATGGATATTTATGTTCTGGTTCTTGTAAGGTTGTTTAGGCTGTTACAAGTCAAAGAACTCTAAAGCAGGGGTCTTCAACCATGCTTCTTGAGGCCCACTGTCAGGTAGAGTTTAGTTCTAACCCTAGTGGGTCTCCAGGAGCAGGGTGGAAGACCTATGCTCCAAATATTCTTCAAGCCTCAACTGTGGAGTCTTGGGGTTAAAAACTAGGTGACGGTCATCAGTTTTCATTTTAGGCAACCAGATATTTCCTGTGCTCTGAGAATGGAAGGGGGTTTTGCTTTTCTTTTTCTAGTTTGGTTTATCTAGCACTCTTCTGCATTTCTACTGAGGTTAGCAGTAATGTCAACCACAGCAACCAGGGTCCAACGTCACATGCGAGCAAAGTTTCCTGCATAGGTACCGGAGTTTCTGAACAGACATGTTTCTTGTCACTTGCTCAAGCAGAAGCAACCCAGCCACACAGGTAAGAGTGCTATTCTTTTCTGGGGATCTTAGCATTTGTTCAAAAGCAATTTAACAAGTTAGATCAAGTAAGAATCTGTCAACATATAGACCATTTTTTGACCTTTTCCTCTCATGCTCTTTTAGGACAACCAAAAATCACTGTATGCCAAGATTTTGAGGAGCAGTGGTCAGCAAGTGTACACCACTTTTTGGCTGTCACAATGTTCCAGGAAGGCAATTTAACCACCAACGAGTCCTGTCAGATTCATGATGGCATATTGTCGCCCTTCTTGCCCATTGGCTACATTGTCATCTGTTGCATTGGTCTGCTCTGCAACACCGTCACCCTCTACATATTTTTCCTTCGGCGGCATGCAGACACTTCCATGGCCGTGTACATGCGGCATCTTGCCCTGGCGGACACCCTTCTGGTCATGTGTTTGCCCCTGCGAGTTTACTACCACAACAAAGAAGGTCCTTTTTACTTGTGCAAGGTGGTGGGCATCTTCTTCTACATCAACATGTACTCCAGCATCCTGTTCCTCAGCCTCATCAGTCTGGATCGCTACTTGAAAATCATCAAGCCTGTTTGGGTCTTTCGAATCCAAAAGACAAAGTGGAGCCACATGGCATGCTACATCGTCTGGGCGATCCTCATTTCAGGAATGCTTCCCTTTCTTTCAAGCAACAGTCAAAAACATCCATGTAACAAGGTTTGTTTCCACTTCCACAGCAAGGGACTTGTTGGTGGGACCATAAACCTGACAACAGTGGTGTTCTTCCTTGTTTTTTATGTAGCCTTTCTTTGTTTTTATGTGAAGATCACTAAGAAACTCAGGACCATCTCCATGGGTAATGGTGACCCTAAGGCACAGAGTCGCAAAAAGAGGGTCATCATAAAGACTTTCTTAGTACCAGCAATTTTCACTTTGTGTTTCTTGCCCTACCATGCTGTACGAATACCATATGTTCTGGCTCAGCTGAATGTGATCGGAGATCTTCATAGCCAACAATTGTTGCACATCTTAAATGAGAGTACCTTGCTATTATCCGCTCTAAATAGCTGCTTAGATCCAATTATTTATTACTTCTTATCCAGTGCATACAGGAAAACAATACTGTGTGCCATTCAGGGCAAGTTTAAAAACATGTATGCTTTAAACAGAAGGAGAATCAGCATAAACCGCTCACTCACTGAAATTTAGCATTCATGGATGATTTTTCCGTTTGTGACTTGTAAGGTCACATTGAAAATATTTATTTGAGTGATGTATGAAGTGATGTATACTGTTGGTCACAGCTTTTGACACACATGACTGAATTTATGTTTCACATGATCATCAAAAAAAATTATTTATATATACACATATAAAGTATATACGTGTGTGTATGATGTTTGTAACGTGGGGGTTTGCTACATAATTTCATTTGTGATATTTCATACTTTTGAGGATTTAACTATTATTATAAAATAACAATAATAAAATAAGAAGGTGTGTCCAATCCTCTGACTGACAGTTTTAGTTTGTTTAAGCATTGTCTTGTTTGTCTTGTTTTTTTCTGTAGATACTGAATGTGTTTCTCTAAAGCAGTGGTTCTCAAATAGTTTTTCTTTGATGTAAAATTTGTGACGGTGCTCAGAAATAATATCAAAACTGTTTAACCAAAATCTCAACCAAAATCTAAACTGAAAATATCGGTATGAAACTGTAAAAGCCCGACAACATGTACAGTATATTAATATGATATAGGCTGGATAAGAAAATAATATGTGTTATTTAAATGTGTTAATAAGTTGTCTGTGGCCATAAAATAATAATAATAATAATAATAATAATAATAATAATAATAATAATAATAAATAAATATAAATATATATAATTAAACAATAGATGCACAGCTGTTGACTGACTTCATCAACAAGATAAGGGAAGCATTAATTTATATCTGAACTATACACTATTATATTTGCTTTGTAGTTTAATTCTCGCTCTCTTTATATATATATATATATATATACAGTCTGCATTTAGCATGGCATTCTCTCTGCTGTCTGTGACCCAGAACTGAGATGCAACCAACTATTTGAGAACCACTGAGCTTGAGTATCTGAGTGTACATTTGTGGATAGACTTTTTAGTTTTCCTTAATGACTTTATTTAACTAAAAAAAAAAGACCTTTATTTTGAAATAAGAAGAATGACTTTTGTAAATGTTATGGATTTCCCCTATTTTAATAGATCCCATGTGGTTGACATGGGTGCTGTTGTGTTATGACTGTAACCGTTTGTGGTGGCAGATTCTGTACCAGTGTTAGCCACATTAAACTTTTTTCTAGATGTGAGCAATGTGGGAAAATACTAAATGTTTTTCATGATGAAAAAAAATATATATATTTTGCACTTTTTTATTGTTATTTAATTATTTAAACAATTTAAAAAGTTTTATTTTTTTTTTAACAATTAAACCTTTTTTTTTTTAAGAACTTGGTTGAATGTTTGCTTTGATTTTGTTGACAAGTATCTGAAAACTGAATGAGATTAATCATGTTGCATACTGCATTAATAACCTGATAAAATTGTGTATATTTTTGTATAAAATGTATTACTGTCTGCATGCTTTTCTTAATGTTTTTTTATACTGTGTATGCACATAATCATGCCTGTATAACATTATTGTAACAGTTCATGGTAATCAAATACAAAATAATGGTTATTTATTTAAATAAAATTTCTCAGTTTACCACAGTGCATTGTTGCAAAAACTGCAGTTCTCAGCTGATGTCTTAGATTAGTGAGCTAGACATGACGCTCAGATTAGTGCGCTTGACATGATGCTTAGAGCTGCTGTGTGGGTTTAATATTGTTATTTGGTTTAGATCAACGGATTGGCGGGAGCATTGATGAACTGATGAGAAGCATTTTCTGCAGTGTGTGGGTGACAAACAGGATCCTGTTTGTGACTTGATGAGTTTCAAGTTCAGATCATTTTCCACTTACACACAGTTTTGTTTTGTAATACATCCTTATACACACACACATACACACACACACACACTCATGTTGTTTCCATGTTTTATGGGGACATTCCATAGGCGTAATGGTTATTAAACTGTAACTGTGTTAAACTGTATTTTCTATTGCCCTACACCTACCCTACACCTAAACTTAGCCTTCACAGGAGACTGTGCACACTTTTACTTTCTCAAAAAACAAATTCTGCATGATTTATAAGCCTGTTTCCTCATGGGGACCTAAAAAATGTCCCCACAAGGTCAAAATTTACTGGTATTACTATCCTTGTGAGGACATTTGGTCCCTATAACGTGATAAACGCCAGGTACACACACACTTCATGTATATATTTATATATATATATATATATATCAAGAACACCATAAAAAAAACATCCAATATAACTAAAATTACTAGCCATAGTATTATACATATTCAATGAAGGTCCGGTAATTAAATAAATAACTAAATAAAAACATTATTATTGATAAAATTTACACAAAAGTTCAAGAACTGTTAAACAGTCTAATGGCCGTCTAGTC
This sequence comes from Cirrhinus mrigala, assembly GCA_036247105.1. Lineage (NCBI taxonomy): Eukaryota > Metazoa > Chordata > Actinopteri > Cypriniformes > Cyprinidae > Cirrhinus > Cirrhinus mrigala. Next base: position 28,141 of record CM070027.1, on the reverse strand, counting down.
TAGTAGTCCACTGCACCTGCTCCTCTGACTAATCAAGATGTTATAGAGAGGGTGTTTAGCATTGTCCAGTATTGCCTTTAATTTTCTCCTTATACATCTCTCCACTATCTGTTCCACACAGTCCAAGATCCTGCCAAGCACACAGCTGGCTTTTTTCACCAGTTTGTCCAACCACTTGTTGTTAATGCAGTTAATAATTAAGATTAGATAAACAGACAGGCAGACAGATGGAAAGAGAGAGACAGACAAAGAGAGATTAAGTTCATGAATTACCTCTGTGAGTCTATGCGTCTCTCAAAAGTGATCGGCAGCAGCGTCTGTACTAATAGTGAAACTAAGTTCATTTTCTTCAGGAGCAGTGCCCTTGCTACCTCGCTTGTGAGAAATGTCATATAGTTTTTAAGTTGTTAATCATTAGAGCAGCGTTAACAACATTAGTGCGCATGTTAACGTGTGTGCAAACTATATGTGTGCACAACAAAATCTCCAGTGTTAAAATCCTGGTGTTAAGGACTTTTAGAGTAAGGAGATAAACTTTTGGTGTTGAATTTGAGTGGATTAACACTAGCTAGTGTAAACAGCGCCCTCTGGCCAGTGTAAATACGCAGAGTTACCCTTATTAACACTGTTGAGTGTTATCAGTCACATCCACGACATTTGCTCGTGTGCGCGCCTCACCCATCTGAAATATTTTTTACAGACGGCATTTTCTTTGCTCGCGATGCGGAGCATAATGAGGACGGGAAACAGCGAAATACAGCGTTTAATCTTAATTACAAAATGTGTTTTGTAATGTCATATCGTTTAATAACGATATACAGTATATGTGCTGTATGTGGCAAAAATTTTCTCAAAGACATTTTTATCCACTCGCGATGCGGAACAGACCAGAGTTCTGTGTACTCCTCAACTTTTTCTCAGAGAAATATTTTCTTTCACTCATGATGCAGAGGAGACAAGTTTTATCAAGGAAAACACCGAAAGTAAGTGTTTTATCTAAGTTGCGATATGTATTCTGTAAGATAATATTACTTTATGACGATATTTATAACGTTATGCTGTTCGCGCCTAAACGAGCCTAAACGTTTCTCACAGATTTGAATTAAACGTTTTCCCAGAGAGATATTCTTTCACTTGGGAGATGATGTGCTTGAAGAGTATGAAGTCACCATTACATTAAGTGGGATGAGAAGAGCTTTGTTAGGACACATACCAGAGACAAGGGTAAGCCACAATTGCATATTTTAAAATTGTTGATTGTCATGCTTAATTTTTTTGATTATTAAACAATAATGATAAAAAGTCTGATTTCCTTCTTAAAAATGTATCAAATGTAAGTTTTTGGTATGTTTCCATTTATTTATGTGCTGTCCCATTTATGTGCATTCATTTTGGCAGGAGGAGTCCAACCTCAATGCAGAGAGAGATCAGTACGCACTTGGAATTATGACTTTGACTGTTATGACTGTTGTTAAAAGACTAATTTTCCAGTAAGACTGACTTTCTTTTTACAATATATATACATACATTTACAGTGAATTAAATGATATTTCTTAAAGCAGTAGGTCACCCCAAAATGAAAATTGAGTCAACATTTACTTAGCCTTGGCCTTGTGTTGTTCTAACGCCATATGCCTTTCTTTCTTTTTTGGACCACAAAAGGAGATAAAAAAAATGCCCTGAACAAAGTTATCCATTTAATGTCAGTATATGTCTTCTGTAGATTATTTAAAATATTTTTTTGTGCTTCTTAAAAGACAGGAGGTCCAAAATGATGACAGAATTTTCAGTTTTGGGTGAACTATTTTGAATTGTATTTTATTGTATTGTCTAGATTTAAACTGACAGTCTGCCTCCCGAACAGTAGGAGGTAGATTATTCCAGAGTTTGGGAGCTAAATAGGAAAAGGATCTGCCGCCCGCAGTTGATTTTGATATTCTGGGTATTATCGACTCTGGCTTTGAATCTTGTCAGTTTAAATCTAGATTAAAGAGCCATCTCTTTAACCTGGCTTATATGTAATACACTTACACATTTATATAATTCAAATCCGTTAAAGGATTGTTAGGCTGCATTAATTAGGTCAGCCAAAACTGGGAACACATCCCTGAACACATGATGTACTTGTTACATTGTAAGAAAGAATGGCATCTACGCTAATATTAGCCTGTTTTGTTCTTATTTTGAGGTCACCGTAGCCACCCAGATCCGGACTGAATCCAGATCAGATGGTCACTGTAGTTCCCTGGATCCAGTCCGTATCCAGTCCAGATGGTGGATCAGTACCTGGAGATGACCTCTACAGCCCTGAATGTCAGCGGAGACTATGACAACTAGATGAGCCCCAGAGACAGATCCCCTGCGAACACCTCGTCAACTACACACCCATTGGCACAAGACCTCTTCTCAATCTGACTTTGTTGCAGCCTAGATTTCGACACACTATTTCCCTGTTCAATTCTGTAAAACTGCATTGATACAATCTGCATTGTAAAAATGCTATAAAAAATGGATGTAAAATTATCCAGTTTTTTAATGTTTTTGTTGTTTAGTTTTCCAATTTTACAGGAGCACTTTTGAAATGCTCCAAGTGGGAGTGGATATCTTGCTTGGCTGAAAACAGCAGAGAAACACATCTTGTCATGCTGAAGACAAAGCAAAGACTGTTGTTAAAGCTGATAAATGTAAGCATTATAAACCTTAAAACATTAAGAGCACATATGGACCAAATAAGAACATGTATTTTGTGCCTTTGCATTGATTTGCCATGACATGATGTTTTAGATGTTGTGAGAACATGTAAAAAACATGCATTGAACACACTAAATGTGTTTCAATTTAAAAAAATAAATAAATGTAAACATGTTTTGTGGGTTTATTTTTTAATATTTTCACCTGAACACTGGTATTGTGTTGACCAGTTACTCCATGAGTGCTAAATCTGAACACCAACTTTGGTGTTTTCATCATCCGTTCGGGTGTTCATATTTTAGATTTTAAGAGTTTATTAGTAACACTGTCACGGTGTTAAAAATGTCAACACTTTCAAAAGTGTTAGTTTAACACTTTACCAGTGGTATCCATATATACACTGGATAAGTGTTCATTTTAACTCTGAGGGAGTTAAATTCACCCGTTAAAATTTGTAGTGTGTGTCTGTAAGGGAGAGAGAGTAGGAGAAATCGAGACCATGCTTTCCATACATAAAACATAATTGTGTGGCAAAAACATGAAAATAATCTGTCGTCTTTATCCTGTTTTTTACTGTATTTATTTGTTTGGTCAGTGTCATTGTGGGTTTCAGTTATTTTGCTGTTTTAGGCTGTAAGCACCTTTGAAATAACTGAAATAATGTGGCAAAGTAATATAGACGTAATGAGGTCAAGAGCTACCTGGAACTATGTTCGCAGTGCGTTTCTCTGAAAATAATGCACACCTTATATATTTATACACAAACACACACACACACACACACACGTGGTGTTTACATGTTTTATGGGGACATTCCATAGGCGTAATGATTTTTATACTGTACAAACCCTATTTTCTATCGCCCTACACCTACCCTACACCTAAACCTAGCCCTCACAGGAGACTGTGCACACTTTTACTTTCTCAAAAAAACTCATTCTGCATGATTTATAAGCCTGTTTCCTCATGGGGACCTCATAAAATTTACTGGTATTACTATCCTTGTGGGGACATTTGGTCCCCATAACGTGATAAATACCAGGTGCACACACACACACACACACACACATTAAAATGTCTGAACTGTACAATTTGCATGTAAAGCTTTAACAATTGATATTTTTAATTTTTATTATTCAGTTATAATTGTTAGAACATGGATTGTGGATGAGTAGATGATGAAAGAATTTTTAGTTTAACACACACACACACACACACACACACACACACACACACAAATAAATAAATAAAAATAAAATAAAATAAAAAAAAAGATGTGAAAGATGTGATTTTCTAAGATTAACAAGATAGTTAGCTATTAGTTTAATAGCACTCTTAAGCATGTTTTATGATATACAAAGTTACATACTTTTTTACTGTTACCTTTTTTTTTTTTTTTACAATACATATACTTTTGCCAGTACCATAGTGGATAGTTCATGAAAAATTTTTTTTCAAAACAAAATCTCCAGCCTGTATGCCTCAGTGACTATTGCCCATAGTACTGACATCAACTGTAATGAAATGCTTTGAAAGAAGAAACTTCATTACGTACACTGGTCATTGGCCAGACACTTCCATGGATCCATTACAGTTTGCCTATACCATCCTTAACTGACAATGCCATCACACACCTGCACACATCCCTGAACCATTTGGACATGAGAAATAGATCTCCAACTTCCTGACTGACAGACCACAAGCAGTATGGGTGGGCAGACATGTCTTACCCTTCCTCTCAGCGCTGGAGCCCTCAAGAGTTGTGTTCTAAGCCCCCTGCCATTCTTATTGTACACTTCTGACCGAATGGCCACTTCCAACTCCACCACCGTTGTCAAGTTTACTGTAAATACTGTTGTGGTGGGATTGATCTCAGATAACAATACAAAGGACTACCCTCAGGACATCAAATGCCTAGAGGACTGATGGCAGGAGAACAACCTCCTTCTGAACTAGTGGTGTAGTTGAGACTGTACGCATGTATACACTGTACTCTTACTTTTTCCCCAGGGCTGTTTGCATATTATAACTTCTAAGTACTTGCGTATACCCTTGGTACACTTGTTTTGTTGCTTTGAAAGTCTGTAATCTGTTGTCATGTTAGCGTCCCCTTGTTGTGACTTTGTCCCATGTTGTGAAACTCATGATTCATTGTTTAAATGGTACATAATCACAACCATTCTACCTTTTCCTACCCATCATCGACTAATGTTGCATCTTCGCGCTGCAGCCAGATAACTGAAAAAGCACATCCAAGGTGGTAGTGCATTCCCTGAGATGAAGGTAAGAGCACTGTGTCGCTGCCACTTATGGGGAAACTCCTGTTTACTCTGATACTGAACCCTATTCCAATAGCACTGTGCTATAAGCAAGTGCAGAAAAAAGACGCTCTGTGAGCCCAGATCTGGAGCGCCCATAACAAGGGATCCTGTATGTCTGAGCTAATAATGAGACCCAGGCTGCCTAAGCTGAGGACTACATAACAAAACCTTTTCCACTTAAAAAGGGGATTAGGTAAACTTAAGCAGACAAAATCTGTGCCGGCAGGGCAGGGACATCCAAGTTATAAAACCTGGTGAAGTTAGATGGCAACATCCAACCGGTGGCCGTAAAGTGGATCAGGACTCTGCTTATCCTCTGAATTGGGAAGAGCTAGAAAGCTTATGACTTGTACTCTGAAAGGAGTGGATAGCACTTTAGGCACATTGCCGTGTCTTGGTTTGAGGACGACTCTATCGTCGTTAGGCCCAAACTTAAGACATGAAGCACTGACTGACAGTGCTTGCAGTTCACCCACTCACTTGACAGATGCTAAAGCCAAAAGGTACCCTCCTAAACGACAGGGTCTGTAAGTCGGCCTAAGTCGTCCTAAGTCGTCTGAGGGTGACGCAGATTCAATATCCGAGCTCCCCTCAGAAACGTAGCAACAAGGTCCTTGATCCGCGCTGTACACCAGTCAGAGAAGACTGACCATTTAAGGGTGTAGAGGCATCTTGTAGATGAAATTCTAGCCTCCAAAATGGTATTAGTCACACCCACATGGAGCTATAAAGATTCTTGTTGAGGGGCTTTTACTGAAGGTTTTCCTAGATTTTATGGACTGTACAATTATACTTTTTTTTTTCTAAAAATGTCTCAGGTTACATATGTGACCATGGTTCCCTGAGAAGGGAACGAGACCTCGAGCATCCTCTAGGGGTCACTATGGGGGATACCTTTGATGTGACCGGTGTCTTGAAGCATACATCTAAACATGGCAATAACATTGCCCGGCGACGGCCTTTGACGTCACTAGCAGTGCGACCACAGTATAAAGGGGCACTGGGAAAACATGTCATCAGCTTCTTCATCTGAAGCTTACGTTCGAAGCATGGCAAGGTTTCTAGAGGATGCAGTGTCTCGTTCCCTTCTCAGGGAACCATGGTTACATATGTAAGCTGAGACATCCCCTTTCGAGGGAACATCGAACTGCGTCCCCTAGGGGTCGCTATGGGGAGCGGTACACCCACGCTGCCACGCTGACTCTCTGAACGGCAGCGCGAACAAACATGGCGGCGCCCATCTCACGTTTATAGATCACGATCCAGATCATTTATAAAGGTTTTAAAACGGCAAAATACACTCACTTACACGTATTCGTGAATCGGAATATCAGATAGTTGAAGACATGGTAAGCAAGTGTGTGAATATTTTAAATAAAAAAAGGAAAAACGAAATAAAAGCGATACGTCTGTCATACAGCACTATAGTGGCTGCAGTGTCAATCATGACGCGTTGCCATGGAAACAATAAAGGGAACGTTCTAAAATAACGGTCGCCTAAAAAAAACTCACTCTGGGGGGTCAGATAGAATATTTTAAACTCACCAGTGAAAGGGTTAAGCTTGCAGTACGTTTACCCATCAGGGTTATCTACGAGCATGCTGTAGGCCGAGCTTCTGTCTCCCCCTCTCAGTTGAGAGCTGGGTGCCACGCTCCTTCAGCTATGTAAGTTATTGCTAGCCAAACCAAGCTTGTAACCATGATGATGAGTTGGTGACCTCATATGACGGATTGCTCAAGGATAACCCTCGCAGAGAGGGAAGCATTACCTAGCTTCACCAGAAGGAGGCACTAGACAAAAGGGCCAGTGTTTCCCTATGACCATCAGCTGTTGCCAACCAAATCCAGTCCTGTGCTCTCCATCTTGATAGAGAGCATGGGCCCCGTTTCAACCAGACCCGCAAGGCCTGTAGAAACAACGGGACCCAAATCATGCATGGAGAGTGAAGCAAACACCCAGCCAGGACGTCAGGGAGCATATCACAAAGCATTACACTTCCGAGAATATTCAGTCTAAATGGAGGACCCACAAGTCCTGGGGCTGCAGCATCGTACTGGGGACCTGAAGACCAAGGAGGCTCCCGCTGAAGCCTAGCGACTTGACTGCATGATCTAGAAAGCATGAGGCCAAAGATGTAGGCTATCATCCAGGCTGGATCCAGTACCGACAAATGAGACCATCACCACAAACAGTTGACGGTTTGAGAGGTTCTGACTTTAGCAGGGGAGGTGCTCGTGGAGGTCCTACCCTGTAACAGAGTCAAAACATACAAAGACAGGTCCACATAGTGCTGCGGAGAAAGCTAGTTAGTAAACCACGTAAAACTAGCAATAAAAATATGAAGAGAGAGACAAAATAGATCGCACTCATCCACCACTGCTCCTGCACATGATCAGGTTCATGGATATATCTGAAGGCGAAATTCTGAAGGACACTTGAGTCTGGACTGTGAGTAGGTAGTTCTATGGGACATAGAAACTAACCAGATCATCAAGGTCCAGCATGAGAGACTGCAACGCAAGCGCAGGAGGCTCCTGCTTAACCTCGGTCTGACAGAAAGGGTGGTGGCTTCAGAGCCAAGCACCAAGGAGGCTCGCAAGCCAACACTTGAGCATACAATCCCTTCAGAAAAATGGGCTCCTGGAGTGCAGTATAATGTGGAGCTAAACATGCCCCGCCCACAAGCTAGATTACTTCAGAAATCAAGCGAGAACAGAGCTGCCACCTTGGCCCACTTTCTAGTATAAAAAAAAATAAACTTTGAGTACACAACAAGTTTACATCAAAGTTTTTAGTTTGTACTGCAACTACACTAAAAGTGAACTTATAGGTATACTGATAGTTTTCTAATTAAATACTTGTAGCATTTTTATTACACTTTGAAGTATAATCTTAGTAAACTACTAGTATAGTAGTTTTATACTGCAAGTATACTTTAAGTTTTCTTTAAGTGAACTTTACATCATATTTTAAGTATACTACTTTGTCCCTATTAGGCATTAATTTGTATATATTTTGTTAGATGAATATCTGAACATACAAAATATCAAAAGAAAGAACAGGGTATCTGCTTGTAAACACACATTTTTTATGCTAGCTTAATGCATTCTTTTTTATAAACACTTGAATGTGGGTAAGTTTCATATATAATAATGAAAAAGAATAAATAAACAACATTTTGAACAAAAATATGAAAAAAGACTGTGAATTGGATTCAGAGTGATAATCAAAACGTAGATGGAGTCGATCAACACCCCAAAGCTTGACAGTTATTATTACCTCTTCATGGGTCACATTTTATTCCATAACATTACAGTTTTGATGCTGTTTTATGATTGCTGATCGTTTTAAAAATGTGTGGAAGCATCTGTTGGTCCGGTTACTTCTTGGCTTGTGTTTTGGAAATTCTGTACAGAAGATGTGTAATAGCGCCCCCTACCAAATAACAATAAAAACATGGATTCTCGGAGAACAATATTGCTCAAATATATTTATACTTTTTCTAAGTATAAGTCAAGTATACTTAAATGTCATTTTAAGTATATTTCTGAGAAGTACATAAAAAGTAGACTAAAAGTATTATTTTCCTATTATATTCATATTTTTTAGTTTAAAATAAGTATACTAATAGCACACTTGAATAAACTACTTTTTTGTAAGGGTGTGTATATGACTACACAAAATAAGGTGGAAGGATGCACAAATGATGTTGTTTTGTTTTTTGTTTTTTTTCCAAAATGTTGAAAACTTGTTTTAAATAGAAATCTCAAAAATCTTTCTCTAACTCTCTTTTTCTTGGTGGCTCTATATACAATCTGCATTTTGCATTGTACTTTCTCTGATGTCTATGACCCAGAACTGACAGGCAACCAGCCAGTTGCAAAACACTGAGCTAGAATGTCTGAGTGTACATTTGTGGATAGACCTTTTAGTTTTCTTTCATGACTTTATAGAATGACCCGTACTGTTGATAAATATGTGAAACAAGAAAAATTAATGTTTGTAAATTATATGAATTTCCCCAGTTGTAATAGATCCTATGTGGTCGACATGCATGCTGCTGTAACCTATGTTTGTGGTGGAAGATTCTGTGTTAGCCGCATTCCCCTTTTTAAGAAGATTGCAGCAGCAGATATCAGATATACAAGCTGTCTGAAAACAAAGGAAGTGGTCTAGAAGAGTGTTGTTATGTTCAGTAGAACTAAAGAGGACAAATGTCTAAACATTCTGGCTCCTGGAGACTCACTGTCCTGCAGAGTTTAGTTCCAACCCCAGTTGGTCTCCAGGAGCAGGGTTGAAGACCTCTGCTTTAGAGCTCTTTGACTTGTAACAGCCTTGCAAGACAAAAACAACCATTTACAATGTAAAAAAGTTTGCTGAAAGACCTATGCTCTAAAGTATATATTTCTCAAGCCTCAGCTATGCAGTGTTGGGGTTAAAAAGTAGGTAATCAAGGTCACCAGTTTTCATTTTAGGCAACCAGGTATTTCCTGTGCTCTGAGAATGGAAGTGAGTTTTGTTTCTCTAACAGCGTGGTTTATCTAGCACTCTTCTGCATTTCTGCTGTGGTTAGCAGTATTGTCAACCACAGCAACCAGGGGTCCGATGTCACATGCGAACAGTTTCCTGCATAGATACTGGTGTTTCTGTACGGATATGTGTCTATTCACTTGTTCAAGCATAAGCAAACCAGCCACACAGGTAAGAGTGCTGTTCTTTTCTTTGGAATGTAAGATTTGTTCAAAAGCAATTCAACAAGTTGTAGGAATAGTTAGATCAAATAAGAACCTGTCATAATACAAACCATTGTGACCTTTTCCTTCCATGTCTTAGTAGGACCACTGAGCATCACTGTGTGATTTTAAGGAACAGTGGTCAGCAAGTGTACACCGATTTTTGGCTGCCACAATGTTGCAGGAAGGCAATTTAACCACCAACGAGTCCTGTCAGATTCATGATGGCATATTGTCGCCCTTCTTGCCCATTGGCTACATTGTCATCTGTTGCATTGGTCTGCTCTGCAACACCGTCACCCTCTACATATTTTTCTTTCGGGAGCATGCAGACACTTCCATGGTTGTGTACATGCGGCACCTCACCCTTGCGGATACCCTCCTGGTCATGTGTTTGCCCCTGCGAGTTTACTACCACAACAAAGAAGGTCCCTTCTACTTGTGCAAGGTGGTGGGCATCTTCTTCTACATCAACATGTACTCCAGCATCCTGTTCCTCAGCCTCATCAGTCTGGATCGCTACTTGAAAATCATCAAGCCCGTTTGGGTCTTTCGAATCCAAAAGACAAAGTGGAGCCACGCGGCAAGCTACATCATCTGGGCGATCCTCATTTCAGGAGTGATTCCCTTTTTTACTAGCAACAATCATGAACATCCATGTGACAAAATTTGCTTCCACTTCCACAGCAAGGGACTTGCTGGTGGGACCATTAACCTGACAACACTGGTGCTCTTCCTTATATTTTATGTAGCTTTTCTTTGTTTTTATGTGAAGATCACTAAGAAACTCAGGACTATGTCCATGGGTAATGGTGACCCTAAGGCACAGAGTCGCAAAAAGAGGGTCATCATAAAGACTTTTTTAGTACCAGCAATTTTTACTTTGTGTTTCTTGCCCTACCATGCTGTACGAATACCATATGTTCTGGCTCAGCTGAATGTGATCGGAGATCTTCATAGCCAACAATTGTTGCACATCTTAAATGAGAGTACCTTGCTATTGTCCACTCTAAATAGCTGTTTGGACCCAATTATTTATTACTTCTTATCCAGTGCGTACAGGAAAACAATACTGTGTGCCATTCAGGGCAAGTTTAAAAACATGTCTTCTTTAAACAGCAGGAGATTCAGCAGAAAACGCTCACTCACTGAAATTTAGCATTAATGCATGACTTTTCCATTTGTTACTTGTGAGGTCCACATGAATCATGAATTTTGTAAATTCAACAAATTGAAAACATTTAGTTTTAAATGATGTACAGTATACTATTAGTCAATGTTTGAGCACACTGGACTGAATTTGTTTATATGATCATAAAAATTAATCTTTATATTTAAATACATATAAACAGTATGTGTATATGTGTGTATGCTAGTTTTGATTTGTTTAACATTTTTAATTACTGCATAATTCTGATACTCCTGTTTGTGATATCTCATATTTTTGAGGACTTCACTTTTGTTCTAAAATGCAGAAAAAAGCAGGGTTGCAAACTTTTTGACTCGAGGGCTGCATCATTTTTTTTTTTTTTTTTGAGGGTCTGCATAGTATGCATGACAAATGAATCTTATGAATTTTTTTTACACTCAGTTTCTAATGCACTGTATGTATATTTGTACATGGAAGTACACTGCAGGTCTATTCTTTTTTATGAGCATAAAATTAAAATATAACTCAACTGATGTATAAGTCACATTTTACGCATTTCATGCAGAAATCATGTGAAATAAACAAAACATTTACAAACATTATAAATGTGTATTCTTTCATAACTCCACAACAAATCCTTCAAATTTAGCAATATTCAGAACAGTAAAATGAATGAAAAAATATAAGTATAAAACAAAGAAAATATAATCTCATTCACTATAAACAACAGTAACTGTTGTTTATAGTAAATCCAAAGCAAAATTATTTAGAGCAAAACTGAAACTTGCATGTGTGGGAAATGCATTAATCCAAATGTGCGTGCTTAGCTCTTGACGTTGATTGCTTTATATAAACTGCTTTGGAATATAAATCGCAGCATGTTTCAGATGATATAAAACATGATTTATAATCCTAAATTTTGTTACAGAGTCTTGAGAGCACTTTTTTGATGTATATGTCAACAGAGTTTGTAGTCTCTAAAACCGACACTTGAAAACAGACAGAACACTGTCGTACCACTTTTCTTTGTCAAGACAAATTCTGAAGTTGGCTTGAGAAAGCCAGAAAGTTTGAAAAACTATTAAATGCTTGAAACTGGAGAGAGGAGCATCTGATCCATCCACAGAAGAATGCGCAGGGGACTCCTTACATCGGATAAATAAGTGTGACTGGACTTTCTCTACTCTGTTATTGGCCAACCACCACTCTGAGGCAAGGGTCTGCTTGTATTGAATAAACGAGTGAGTGATTAGAATTTTCCTGTGCTCCGTCCATGACTGGCAGCTGATCTAAGGCAGAGGTTACTTACATCGGGCCTCATTCATGAAACACTTTTTTGCATTCATGTAATATACTGGGGCCAAACCTGAGAAAGTATACCAGAATATTCCACTGCACTCCTGGACATGCAATTTGCATAATTCATAGGTGGGGATTATGCTAACTGTGAATGAGCGTGCATAAGCACTCTATTTACAAATGATTGGAATTCATTAACATACACATATTTAACCATCAAATCGGACGTTTACGAAGCATTTATGAATCCGGAGGAGAGTTTTCGGGAAGGTCTGTCTTACACGCAAATTACTCAGAATTTGCTATATTTTATATATAGTATATAATTTACAGATATTTACATAAGTTTCGTGAATGAGGCCCATTGTGTAAGTGAGTGAGCGACTGGAATTTCCTGAGCTCCGCACATGTCTGACCGTTGCTGTAAGGCAAGTGGCTGCTGATATCCTGCAAACTAGTGAGCAACTGGAATTTTTTTCATGCTCTGTAGATGGGTGGCCACTGCTTTAGGGCAAGGGACTGCTAATATGGATTTTTTTTTTCTGTAAATGAGTGATTGATTGACTGGAACTTCTACGTGCTCTGAACACGGCTATCTCTCTTTCTTTCTCTCTTGCTGGCTCTTAATATACAATTTGCTTTTAGCATTGTTTTTTTCTCGGCTGTCAGTGAGCCCGAACTGACGTGCAACTAACTATTTGAGAACCACTGAGCTAGAGTACTCTGAGATACACTAACATTTGTGGCTAGACTATTTAGTTTTGCTTCATGACTTCATTTAACTGAGAGAATGCCATGCATTTATGATATTTGAATATGTGAAATAAGAAAAAAGAATTTTGTAAATGTTATGGATTTCCCCTTTTGTAATAAATTCCATGTGGTTGACATAGATGCTGTTGGGTTATGAGTGTAACCCATGTTTGTGGTGAATGATTCTGTGTGAAATGTGATCACGGTCAAGACAAAAATAACATAAACAATATTTAGAAGAAAGTGAAATCTAGACTTAGATTCTTGTATCGAAATACAAATACAGAGTTCTGGCATGAAACTCCAGATGGCGCAATCCCGAGGTCTAACTCAGTCTGACCTAGTGACATCATAACCACATGGCACAGCTGATTGGTTCGCTCCTGTACACACAGAAAAAAAATGGTGCTTCAGCGGTTCTTTGGTGTGATTGTGGTGCTATATAGCACCGTTAGTGTATAAAGAACCGGTCAAGCCCCTGCCTGGTTCTTCAGTGGTTCTTTGGGGTCGTTAAGGTGCTATATAGCACCACTGCCATACAAAGAACCTGTTAAGCCTCTGAATTTGACAAAGGTGCCATATAGCACCTTTTAAAATAGGTGCTATATAGCACTAAAAGTGGTTCCCCTATGATTACGAGCCAAAGAACCACTTTTAGTGCTATATAGCACCATTTGTTTTTAGAGAGTATTAGTAGCCAATGAGCTCACTGTTCAACATTCAAATATATGACCAATGCTAGCTATTCACCTTATTTTTCAATGAGGAACTAAGCTATTTTCTGGCAATGTGTTAGACGTCCAGTTCATAATCCACCATAGGGAAATAACGAGAAGAATATCGAAGTGCAGTAAACGGTAAAACAGTTTGCACCACAAACCAGTGTGTTAATAATTAAGATAATACATTAGAATAATATGGCAAGACACACCAGTTTGGAATATTCAAGCAGCAAAACGAGCTTTTTGTGCAGCTAAAAATAGCTGGAAGTGTATGAGACCGGAAGCCAGACGCAAAAAAATGTACAAATGGCTGCACCCACTCTTATGGAAAAAATAAGGTGGATAAGTATGGTTGGGTACCTAAGGTACTGAAACCCGGTGCCAATATGGCACCGGTACCCATGTGACCGGTATGTACCGGACCGAATCAGAACGCGAATTTCGGTGCCTCATTTCGGTGCCACTTAAATGCCTGAACTGTCAATTGAAATATTTGTCTTCTGGTGCTATGACACGGATGTAGAAGCATTGATTCATCAACATGCATGATCGCTAGTTAAATTTAAATACTGCATTCATGGGGTGTCAGAATGATCAGAAAATGTATTTACTGAATGAGAAAACTCACGTGAACGTCGGAAAGCTTTGATGATAGAAATCCAAGACATCTTTGTAGTTACTATCCATTTTCACATTTCGAATTAAAAGCACAAATCGTCTGGAAATGAGACCATCCGAGAAGCGCTATCGTTACACTTGCTCTGACTGCAGCAGGTGGTTTGCCGTTAGCTTAGCTAGCTACATTAAAAGTGTCAAACTTAAAATGCCAAAAACTAAACATTCTAAAGTGTGGCTATATTTCACGCGAAATGATTCAGACACTGCGACGTGCAGCAAATGTTTTACAGCAGTTGCGTGTGAAGGGGAAACGCGTCAAACCTAATGAAACATTTGATGGTATGTGAAATAAACTTGAAAGCAGAGGGATGCACCGTGTTTGACAGTTTGCAGACATCAGCTGGAGAGGTGTCGTATTTTGCCAGAGACGGCAAATATGTGATGCGATCTAGGAAAACCCAACACATGGTGAAATTTGACCTTTTTTAGGTTTTGACACCATATGAAAGCTGAGTTCAGGCCCCTTTCCAAAACTTTTATTTTTTACATGAACTACGTTATGGCTATCTTAGGTTGGCTGATAGCGATGATTTTCAGGAATGGGATTTTGAGAAAAACGGCTTTAAAGTGAGACGGCTTTCACTTTCACTTTACGGGTTTAACGAGAGCTGTCTGTCAAGTTAGGAGCGCTACTCAATGGCGCCACCAGGGGTGGCCAGGGGTGGCCGTGGCCACCCCTGGCCGACTCCTGGCCACCCCACTGGCCACCCCACTGGCCAGTATAAATTTTAGTAGCATCAGTTATGCATCATCCCTAATGCACAGCCAGACAGGCAAGCCGCTCTAGACCTTCGATCGCACACAGTAGCCAGCCCTCTCCCCTGCCCCGCCCCTCCGTCCATGCCACTGTTGCGCGCTCAGACAGCAACAGCTCAGCGCGTGCCCGTCGGTCAACAATTTCAAAAGAAGTTAAGAAAGAAGACAAAGAAGACTACCGGTAAGTAAATAAGTCAAAAATATTCGTTATAAATAAACGTCGTTGCAATAAATGTACACCTTATGCCAAATATAATTGCAAAATAAAAAGAATTGTTGTGCAACTCAAAATGTTAACTGTACTGTTATTAGTCTATGCACATTATATCATTAGTAACATTAAATATAACACAAAAAACCAAAGTATATCAGTAGGAGTTTCCTTAAGTCTTTCTGATAGTTTTCTACAGGCCGGTTTACTACAACAGTAGAATAAAATTCTGAAATTATGGTTTATAGTTTTGGTGTGCCACCCCAAGATTTTAAGTGGCCCCATCTGGCCACCCCTATGAAAAATTTCTGGAGGCGCCACTGGCGCTACTGCATCATTAGACAAACAGTCTAACGTTTGTTTTCCGTTGATCACCCATTTTATGTTTAGTGAATAATGCAGCCTACCTTGTAGTAAAAGCGAGCGCAGCGCAACTGTTCGCGCACTGTGCATAAAACAGACTGTCATCGGACGACTCCTCTTTAGTAACTTCATCATCGGATCCTTCATCTCTGGATGTGAAATAGCCCGTAACATCATTTAGGGCACTCACATCACCAAAACCGAGCAGATTGAGTAAGATCGGTTAAGTGAGCAGCTGCAGTACTTTAGACGGCGTTGTTGTGCTCCGCCATCTCACGATATTTAAATAAATAAATAAATAAATAAATAAATAAATAAATAACTTTGCTTGCCGTACTTTACACAGGACTGGTGGAGAATGTGAACTGATACGCCTTTACTAAGTATGTTGCGTGGTTTATTTGATAGGTTAACTGTTTTTGTGGTGTTAAGGGAAAGCACCTCCGCAGCGCCTTCTGAACATAGGAGAAAGACAGTCATTTCTGCTTGCTGCAATAAATGTCTATTTTTCTGCACTAAACAAGTGAATTTCGAAGAGATATTTTCAGAGATGATAGACAAGATGTTATAGAATAATAATTTAATGAAAAACGAATTTCCTGAAAACGTCCCACCGCGACATCCGACGGGTCTTCCCAGATCTCATCACATATTGTCATATTTCTGCAAAAGAATTGCTGACATTTTAAGCTGTTAAATTATTGTAGTTGGGTTAGGTGGCTTAGGTTTTATTGTTGTTGCGTTTTGCATTGACTTAATAATGTATAGTACTACTTCTTTTTTTTTTTTTTTTTTACTTTTAATACATTGTTCAATTTAAAGAACTTTTTTTGTCCAATAAAAATATATTCTTGTGTCATCCACCACTTTGTGGCTTTTTTAAAAGTATCGGTTCAGGCACCGTTTTGGCACCGGTACCGTTTTAAAAGTATTGATTTGGCACCGATATCGAAAAAACCCCAAACGATACCCAACCCTAGCTATAAGCAGTTTTCGTTTTCGTAATGGACATGAAAACAGGTTAAATGAAATAAACATCTTGTGTTTGCATTTCATTTGGGGCTTGCCATATGCATAGGCATATTTCAATGGTCATGTTCGTTACTTAAGGTCGATGTTGTGGTTGATTTCAGCTGCATGCAGTTTCAGGTGCACACGCACAGAGCTATCGCTTAAGATCACTATCTATGGTTGTTGTAGTGAAATGTATTATGAGCCAAGTAGTTCTGGAGATATGTGATTGTGTGAAGTGTGCTCTCGCTGTGCTGTGTAGCAGGGATGGCGTTCTATATAGCTCAGTCAGGTGTGCTATGGAAAATTATCCAAACTTTATATCTCTATTATATTTTGTAGCACTGTGAACAGCACTGTGGCTGCAGATTACAGAGAATGGTTCGGACTGCAGAGAGGATTAATGGTTCCCTGCCCACCCTTCGAGAACTGTACAGATCCAGAGTGAGAAAAAGGTCTCAGAAAATCACTCTGGATCCCTCATATCCAAGTCATCCCCTTTTCAAATTTTTTTCAAATCTGGTCAGTGCTACAGAGCCCCAAATACCAGGGCATCCAGGCACAAGAACAGTTTCTTCCCTCAGGCAATCTACTTTATGAACAGTTAAATGTTCCCCCATTGTGCAATAAAAATATGTGCAATAACCTTTTATTTGCTACCGCCTACATACTAGTACAGGGGTGGAGAATCTTGATCCTGGAGGGCCGGTGTCCCTGCAGAGTTTAGCTCCAACCCTAAAAAAAAATACCAACCTGTATCTTGAAGACCTTAATTAGCTTGTTCAGGTGTGTTTAATTAGGGTTGGAGCTAAACTCTGCAGGGACACAGGCCCTCGAGGATCAATGTTCCCCACCCCTAGTACTAGTACATCCTAGGGTACACAGGCGGCCTCCTTGGCCGTAGCTGGACTGGCAGAGAGTTAATAAACAGTCTCCATGATTGCATCAAGGCAGACACCACAGTTAGTGGACACTGAAAGTTCAAAAACCACCTCAGTAGCCAAGACAGAGCCATCGGGGGACACAGGAAGTTCAGACATGGCCTCAGTAGGTGTGTTTACATGGAGCATTGTAATCAGTTTAGAAGTCCAATCCGAATTAAAAAGCTCCATATAAACACCTCAATCGGAATAAAAATGCTCAAACCAAATGAAATTGTAATCGGTTTGAGAGGAGTAGGATAAACCTTTCTTTCAACCGAACAAAATGAAAATTCCATTTCCATTTCCATTTTAAAATTCCATTTTAAACTAATTAAACCGATTACTTTGCATCTAGGTCAAACAGGACTGGTGTAACACCAAGGTGGGGGGCATTCGCGGGCCATGCCCCCTGTCCATCCTCTCCCCTTCTTGCTAAATGTGATAGATTTCGAAAGCAAAAGTGAAACCTGTAAAATAGAGTTCATAAGAAAGCAACTGCAGCTTTTGTGATCGTCAACAACTGTACGCGATCACAGATTGTACGCTTTGATTCATTGTTCAGCAACTCCACAATGCAATTAATTTTAGAGCTGTTTTAAAGAGGGTTGTACTGTTATTTTATCCCTTACTGCTTTAACATTAAGAAATTACAGCGATATGATGATATGTGTTGATCAGTTGGCTGAGATCAAGCTATATTGTGTGTATCACTTTATCTGGTAGATATATCTGTGCAAATTAGTTATTAGAAACTGCAAACGAGAAATCGATTTGGTTCTGTGTGTGGTATGATAGAAGACGGCCGTATGAACTGAAAGTCAGTATATGTCGTGTTCTGGCCACATTACTGAGCACTCAAATGAATGCAAGGGATTCAAATATTAGTCTGTTTATTCTAAGCAAGTGCAAGCAGCCATTAAGAAATATTAACGCAAATACTGACATTTTTTCCTCTGGTGATTTGTATTTGTTGTCATTGTACTTTATTAGCCTGTCCCAAAATTGAATGCGCCGGCACATATAAACACCATATCGGATTAGATAATGTCTCATGTAAACAGGCCACCGAATCTTTCAATAGGAATGATTTTAATTGGAATGACAAAAGAAAGTGTACATATAAACATGGCTAGTGTCCACAACCGAGCTCTTACGGGGTGCAAAAAGTTCAGTGGCGACATCCTTGACCGTAACAGTAGCGTCACAGAACACAGGAAGTTCAGAAATTGCACCCACAGTTGTAACGGAGGCTTCAAGGGACACAAACAGTTTAGAAACGGCATCTGCAACTAATACAGAGGCAACAGGAAACACAGAGCGTTCAGGGGAGTATGTTGTCTTGGGAGAAACTGGCGAAGTATGCACAGAACTGTCTACCTTCGAGATAGATGGCGCTGCGGCTGGCCAACTAACGAATGTAGCGGCCAGCGGGCTTGAGAGCACTAAAATTGGTGGGCTTGAGAGCGTTGAACTGGCAGAGAGCAGCAGGCTTGAGAGCACAGTGGTTGGCGGGCTTGAGTGTGACATGGCCCGCGGAGTTGAGTGCATATAATGCGGCAGGCTCGAGAGTGTAGTGGCCGGCAGGCTTGAGTGCAAACGACGAGTAAACACTATATATCCACCTTTTTCACTATATACTTATGAATGGGAGGAACTGCAATGCTCAATATGGCCGAATAGTCCCGCCTTCTAAATGAAAGAGCCAGTCGTTGGTTGGTAAAGTCATTGCATCACTGCAGTGACCATTAGAAGCTCTGGTTCCCATAGAAACCTGAGGCTAGACCAGCCAATGCACATGCGTAGTCATAAGCGCGTTATAACTGCGCATGCACACTGGCTGTCTAGCCTGAAAAATAAGCTTTCTAAAGCACTATTTGTGCATAAGAAACAGCATTCATGAGGCAGTTCATTTCAGATTTTGTTGCTGATTTGAAATATGTAATTTAATTGCGAGTTCAGCAGGAGTTTTTGAGATTTCAGGATTCCCGTATTCATTTAGATAGGAGTTGGTCTTGGATGAGCTGCCCGGAGGTGTTGCAAATATGGTCGCCAAGTGAACAGACTTTGGCGCCGCTCATCGGATGCTCAGGAAAAAGGTGAATATATGAGAGTAAACTCAACAGGATAATAGGGGGGTGTGGTGAATTGACTGTCATGACAACTAATGTACCCTCTGACTGTCCCGTCATAGCCATGGAGGCGATCTGAGAACTCTGACTGTCCTGTTACGGCCAAGGAGGCCGGTATTAAAGTGCCAGTCATAACAGACTGGGTCAGTGGACAAATCACCAACCACCAATAACATCTATTTTTTTTAAGCACCTTTTTTCTTCCTCTGAATAACATGTTTTTAAACTTGGGTAAGAAGCAATAAATTTACTTTGCTGCAGCATCACAGTGCTTTTTGATGATGTCAGAGACTGTCCAATGTCTTTTAGTTTTTATGTGATTTTAAAATTACTTCTTGATCCATACACTGAATGAACTCTAACAAACTATATTCAGAACAGTGTCAGCCTCTTTATCACCTCAGGCACTGAAACTGCCCTCTCAAAGGTGCTAAAAAAATCTACACCGGCACCAGAGCATCTAGACAGGAAACATCACAGCCTGGTTTGGGAACAGCATCAAACAGTATAGATGGTTGGTAGTTGGTATATGGATAGTATAGCTCATTCCAGAGTGTAAAATATCCACAGTAGGAAAAAATGGACATGCTAAAGTATCATTTAAAATTCTTTGTGTATGGCGCAATCTCCTGGTCATCTTGCACAGTGCAGAATGCCAACCATTTAAACTTGATGCTCAGATGATAATTATATGAGAACATAACAAATACAAAATATTAATTACACAGAACACTTGATGTATTATGCCTAACTATAACATGATCCTAAAAAGAAAATATTTCTTACTTTTCAGAAAATTAATAAGTAGCAACAGTATTGTACTATACACACATATGCCAGAGGTGCATGATGGCAACCAATTGTACTCTCACCTTTCATTGAAAAATGCAAAGGAGCCATTGGCTCTCATTTCAGAAGCTGATTATGTTACTAAGCAACTGTGTTAACAGTCACATCCTTTCACCATCTGTTGCCAATCCATTTTAGCGCCCACTGATTTAAATTGCAGCCACTTAATGAAGACGGTGGGTATGATATCATTCCGAAAATAGCTAAGCCACACTAAACCGTCACAAGATACATTCATCTGCACAATTATTGGAACTTTCCCTATCCTCGTATGTCATTTTATTTCTTTTTCTTTTCTTTTTTTTTTTTTTTTTTTTTTCAGAAAAAAAGATAGATTGCTCAAGAGCTACTGTAACACAAAATGAAACATTTGGTTGCACGCTGTCTCATTATCTCCTAAGAAGCCTGGAGAATTTTGATAGACACTTTCTGCAAGGATTTTGACAGTCTGTGCATGTGTTTGTGTGGACATGTTCATTTCATCGCATACAATATAAAAGCAAAAACTGCTTCTTTTTTTTTTGGAGCTGACATTATTGCCATTATGCACATCACAGTTTTTGACAGACAGGAATGAATTCAAATATGATATTGCATAAATCGCTAATAAAATGGAAAAAAAGAGAAAAGGCTGCGTTCTTCCATATTTTGATAAATTAATTTCCATTTCTTTGTGATCACTGAATAAGGATTTTTATTGGTTGACTGAATGAATGCTAACTGAATCATTCCGATTTGATTTGTGATTTTAAATGGACTAAACTTCAACTTCATCGCTACAAATTTTGAATTGCAAATACTGTATATTGCAATACATGACCTGACACAAGTTTCTATAGAAATTACATTAAAGTATATTTTAGTTTACCATAAATGCTTAGTACATTTTGGCAGTGCATGACCATATTTCGAAGTAAATATATACAATTATATTAATTACAAAGAAAGATATACTTAAGTTCTACATGAGTAAAAAACAACAACGACAAAAAAAAAAAAAAACATTCAAGTTTAACTTATTGCATTTTATATGAATTTAAACTGCAATAAACAATCATTTAATTGTAAATAACATGCAGTTAAAGGGAAAAAAACAACAACAAAACAGTCTTGTGTTTTGTCGCTGCGTTATATTTGTATCAATAGCCAAAAATACATTGTATGGGTCAAAATTATTGATTTTTCTTTTATGCCAAAAATCATTAGGAAATTAAGTAAACATCATGTTCCATGAAGATATTTTGTAAAATTCCTACTCTAAATATATCAAAACTTAATTTTTGATTAGTAATATGCATTTTTAAGAACTTTATCTGGACAACTTTGAAGGCAATTTTCTCAATATCTTGATTTTTTTTTTTTTTTTTTTTTCACCCTCAGATTCCATATATTGAAATACTTGTATCTCGGCCAAATATGGTCATAACAAACCATACATCAGTGGAAAGATTATTTATTCAGCTTTCAGATGATGTATAAATCTCAATTTTAAAAAAATTGACACTTATGATTGGTTTTGTGGTCCAGGGTCATATATATATACACTACCGTTCAAAAGTTTGGGGTCAGTACATTTTTATTGTTTCTTTTTTTTTTTTTTTTTTTTTAAGAAATTAATACTTTTATTCACCAAGGATGTATTAAGTTAATAATTAAAAGTTTATTAAAAGTTAATAATAAATAATTTACATTGTTATAAAATATTTATATTTTGAATAAACACTGTACTTTTTAAACTTGTTATTCATGAAAGAATCCTGAAAAAAAAAATGACAGGTTCCAAAAAAACATTTGGCAGCACAACTGTTGATATTATCCAACACTGATCATTCTAATAATAAATCCGCATATTAGAATGATTTCTGAAGGATCATGTGACACTTAAGACTGGAGTAACAGCTGATAAAAATTCAGCTTTTCATCACAGGAATAAATTCTATTTTAAAGTATGTTGAAATAAAAAACATTATTTTATATTGTAAAAACATTTTGCAATATTACTGTTTTTTTTTTCTATATTTTTAATCAAATAAATGCAGCCTTGATGAGCAGAAGAGACTACTTTAAAGACTATTACAAGTTTTACTGACCCCAAACTTTTGAACGGTAGTGTATATATATATATATATATATATATATATATATATATATATATATATATATATATATATATATGATGACTACCTGATTTTATGAAGCCCCTCCCTCAGAAATACACAACGCACAGATTGGTTAGCTGGCCCAGTGTGTTGTGATTCGCTAAACCGCCTGTAGTGTGCATGCAGAAACTTCACGCCCCTCACCTCAGTGGCATGCACTTCGGTTGTATTGTACATATTATTTGTATGTATATTTATGATTGACATGGATGGATTTTTACACTGAGCTCATCATAATGCATTATGGGACTGACTTCTCCTTAATGCTGACATAGAATTAGACCAAAAAGAACCTGCCTTAGAAAATATGATCATGTACCTATATGATGCTATGTGCAGTTCATTAGGCTTTAGAAGAGGGCCGTTAAATATATGTGAATAAAAATGTAAAAAAAAAAAAAAAAGTTGTTAATCAAAATACTATAGCTAAACACTCTTCACAGGTTTCCGTGCATGGCACTTGGGCAATATTTTCCCCTGTTTTCTAATTCCTGACACTGACAATGAAGAGACTAGTCTGCAATAGTTCCCATGGAAACCAGCGTAGTTACTAGGGCCAGTGTGGTTGTCCTGGTAACTGGGTAAATGAGCAAGAGCTACAGATAGCACTCAGGAATCAAGTTCAGTGAAGAATGAATTCCAAACATCATCAGCACAGATCGGAACAAACCTATCTACCAACCTTGGTTTAGCCACAGTATAAGGTAAAGCTTTGCTGACTGCACACAGCACATAGTTGTACAAGCCTGTTTTACAGAAATAAATAAGGGATAATAATATATAGTTGACCAAACAATATTGGACAATAAACCCAGAGAGGCACATCAGCACCCCAAACGCAAAGCAGTATTATAAAATCTGTTGCGCTTCTTATAAATAAATAATTAAATTGACCCAAACTATTGATTTGAGTGGATACTGTTTTATTTTGTGAGAAGAAAGAGGCTGAAAATATAAGAAATTCTTTGCCAAGTTCAATTACACAAATATACAGTTTCTTTATTTAAGTTTTTCTGTCATCTGTCAGTTAGCAGATGCTTTGATTCTGTGAACAAATCCAGTTGTATCATTTTACCATTTAACTGTATTACGGGAACTAGCATTTCCACAATGATTAACATAAACAGTGAATTTCTTCTTCAAATAATCTTGCATGACTCATACTCTCCTCCCATAAATTTTGTGTCTGAAAGGGAAACTTCGACAAATGCATATGCTATAAGGTTTTTCTTTAACAGTTTGTGCTGGTGCAAGCTGTTAGCAAATCTGGCCCTCCAGGTGCAGGATTGGACTTTGAAATAAATCTAGTATATAATATATTGTTAAAAAAAAAAAAAAAAAAAACGTGGAGAGAGGAAAAAAAAAAGAAAAAAAAAAAAAAGATTAGAAAGCTCTAATGAGCCTGTGGGTATATCTTTGGCACTCAAAAACATTTGCATTGGATTCTATGAATCACAATGAATCAAAATGACATCTGAAAGTGGCTCACTGAATCTCCATTACGCATTAATTACAGTTTTATATTCATAAGGGGGTGCAATATCATAATTAATAATGGCCTAGAATCAGAAATCGATTTTTAAGCACTGCAGGACTTTCTGGGTATGAACTTTAGAAAAGGAGCCCATATGTCTGAGGAATCCTAAAAATCACAATGCCTATTTCTTTGCATTTGAGACACCAAGATATTGGTAAGAGAGTACATTAGTTCCTGACAGAGATAGCATATAGCTGTCATTGTTTTATTAATGCAAATCTATTAAAATGGGGGTTGTATACGCAAATTAGTTGAATCCTTCAAGAAATAAAGCATAGTATTTACGACGTACAATAGAATGGGACACTAGTCACTGAAGATGAGAAACCAGTGGGACACACCCAGCAGAGGAATCACACAAGTCCACTGCATGAGGAGATTGGTTCATTGGTGCAGTAGTGGTGAAATTGCACTGAAGATGGGGTGCTCCATCCATGGCCACACATGTAGCAGTAGACGAAAATACACAACTCATTTACCCAAAGACACATAACCAGCAGACTTCATATTTAAATAGCAGTCTTTTTGTTTACTGTATACAGTAAATTCCAATTTTATAACTGGATGGCAGAAATCATAGCACCCTAATTTCTCCTTTTGCTGCTATAACAGCTTCTACAGTTTTGGGAAGGTATCTTGAATGTCAGGCACTGATGTTTGGAGATGGGTCCTGGCTTGTGTTCAATTTCTACGGAAGACAGACGGGGCCAAAATGGAACGCATGAAATTTAATCATGTCATCATGCACTGTTCATCCACGTTAACACAACGATTTTGAACGTGTTTCTTTTGTATGTGTAGACACTAGGGGTGTAAATCGTATGGTTCATCACAATACAACATGATATTGTTTCTCATACCCAGCGATATGATATTTGCCCAATACTCAAAACTCTATGATATGATTCGATACAGGAGTATATCAATTGATATATCGATATTATATACCTATTATAAACAACCGTCTACATTTTAATTAACTCACAATTGCAACCAAAATATATAACATAAACATTTATCTGACATTTTCACATCCTGTACCTCAACTGGGACATTCATGACAAAAAAAAAAAAAAAAAAAAAAAAAAAAGGCCTACACTTTTTTTTTTTTTTTTTCAATAATAAATAAAATAAACAATTAGAAAAAAAACTATTCTTGCTGCTACTATGGGCTCAGTGCTAAAAAATATATTTTCTACAGATAAACAATTTATAAGCAATAGCAGAAAATAAATACAACAGAACAAAAACACAATTCAATAAACAGTGCTTTTCAGGTTTTTCAGCTCAGTCTAAAAAAAAAAAAAATAAGGTAGGCTACAGAAATATAATAATCAAATGTAAAATAACTGCATAGTCTTCACTGTATAAATTAAATATAGATTAATGATTTCTGATGTTACAAATGTTATTTAGTTAGGAGCAGAGAGCACATGTATTTTTCTTTGACATTAGATTTATTATTAGTTTTCTTTCACTTTAGGAACGGATTTAATATACTGATACACATGCATTTTCTTTCTCAACTGTTAAGACATATGCTTAACAGACTCTGTTTACTAGGATATTCGCCAAAATGCGCATATTGATGTAATATTTTCTGTATTTATTCATCCATTCACAAAAAAGTGGAAGAGAGCTCAGTGTAGTAGAGTAGACCGGTGCATTTGAAACACCTTAAATAACTTGCATACACAGGAACCCCATGCCGTCATTTTTGCTCCACGCACGTGTATTAGTGTTCTCTTTGACTGTGGGAAATATGAAATGTGTGTCTTTTTCCATCTCAAAGATAACGGCAAAAGTTTTTTTTCCAACATGAGATTTTCATTTCACCACGTCCATTCCACATTGAATTGCTTTTCATCCTTACATGAATTGTTAAAGTTAAATTACATTTTCATAAACCTTAATCTGTGCTCTAAAAACTGACATACTGCATGACTTTGTGTCATGCAAGGTCATCGTAAAATCTAGAGAAGTGTTCGAGGTGGTCAGCGGGGTATTTATTTATTGTTATTATTTATTATGTTTATTGCTATTATGTTTATTAGGTTATTGCTTGCATTTGGTCTGTTTTATTATTGCTGTTTGCAATTATTCAATGTTTTTACTGTTTTAGTGTTTATTTTACTCAACTTTTCAACTGTTACTATTAAAATGATGAACTTAAATTAAGTATTGTATCGCTGTTTGCCATTACTGTACAATGTTCTACAAATGAACTACTTTTAACTAAACAAATAATCAAATAAAATACTGAATGGAAATAAAAACGGTTGAATTCTCATTTTTAAAGGTATTTTACATTTGCAATGAATTGGTTAGCCCGCTTTACAGCATTACGGATGGGTGTCTGTACTGTACTTGAGTACTGTTCCAACTGTAACCTACTTACGGATGTTTATAATTATTAATATTTTAGTAAACAAATAAAGGAAATAAAAAAAAAATAAAAAAAAAACAAACTTTTTTTTCAGTCCCTAGTTTTGGTGTGGTAACGGAAAAAGCAAAAAAGTGTACCACACGGTAAAAAAACAATTTTTTGAGTCAACTTGAAATAGTTTGTAACCTGGCCGCCTTAAAATTTTAAGTTCAGTCAACTCAAAAAAAAAAGTTTATTCAACTTGAAATGTTAAATTATACAAAGTGACAATTTAGATATTTGAGTTGAATCAACTTAAAATTTTAAGGCAGCTGGGTTACTTACCCATCTGTTAAGTTTAGCAAACACAAATATCTAAGTTGTTACTTAGTACAACTTAACATTTCAAGTTGAATAAGCTTATTTTACCTGATTGAACTTAAAATTTAAGGCAGCAGGGTAACAAATTATTTTAAGCTGACTCAACAAATGGTGTTTTTTATTTTTTACAGTGCAACTGTACCCGGTTTACCCTATTCATATTGTGTAGACGCAGCTGTCTGTGTGTGTGCGCTTTGGACGTGTGCGCAGAAAACTTCTCACACAGCGCCCGACTGTTCCGTCAACAATCCCGAGCCTCTTTTATGCTCAGCTTGTGCCTTCTGGCAGTCCTTATATCGTGTCCTGATACATGAGTTTGCACATGTTAGTGGTAATGAATAGATGGACTTTATGTGAAAATGTGGACAGTGCCAAAATAAAGGTGCCTATTTATACAGATATCGATATTTTATGCGTGGCATCAATGCATCATATTGTATCGTATCGATGTATCGATTCATATCGATGAATCATTACACTCCTAGTAGACACAACACGGGCTGTGTTAATGTGGCAGTTTTCATCACATTTCTTTAGTACATGTAAAGAAGCACATTGTGTGAAGACTACAAATTTGAATGCGTCACACATTCTGGCCGTTCAAATGTGTAAAAAAATTTCTTAAAGCAGATTTACCTCTAGAATCATCCACATATTAACCTTTAGTTCATTGCGGCATTGCTTTACTGACAGTAATATCTACTACGCTAGTGTAAATTACAATGGAAATTTAGTAAAGAACTAAAAAGAACATGACAAATAATGACATAAGATTGTTATCACACATAACATACCAATGTATTATCCCTCATGAACAAATATAACATATGAAGTTTGCGTATGTCAGCTCCAACACACCTGTCTGTAATTGTCACATATGCAAATATAGTCTCAAAAACCGTAATTTCATTGACTGCTGTGTATGTTGTGAAGTTAAAGTGGACAAACAGTGCCTGCAAGCTCACAATTTCACAAGTTCCATTTAAAGACTTTTGGCTTCATCGGCCTTCCATAAATTTCATTTCAAAGGTGGCCTTATGACCGACAGTCCAAATAGCCAATCAAATCATTGTCCTGATAAACGTTGTTGTCTTACTGAACTGTCTATG
>CM070026.1:36473051-36492645 GCA_036247105.1 Cirrhinus mrigala | reverse complement strand
TTTGTGTTCATATTTGTTTCTTTTTTTTTTCTTATATATACATATATGTATACACATTGTAATGTGTCATTGTAACTGTATAACTGTGAATCCTATCGAGTCTCTTTCAATCAACATCCCAGTAATGTGTAAATTTGTACTTTTGAAATGGATATATGGCATACATAAGAAGTGCATCCTTCTGCATTTCAATACAGCAACTGTCATAAAAAAACAAGTTTGTTTTCAGTCTTTTTTTCCTGTTTACCATGAATTTTCCAACATCTCTCAGCCAGTTACTTTCAGTCTTGTACAAAAATGTACATAGGAGCTCATGAAAGAAGAGATTTAGGTTTTGTGTATATGATATATCCAAAAATATAATATTATGGCAAAGCTGTTTGCAACGTAAGACAAATGTTTGCTTTTGAGATGTGTGGGTGATATTTTGAATGCAGTGCTTGATTTTGCAAGAGATGTGAGGCATTTTGCATTTTGTGTGTGCAGTTCTTGGTTTTGAAAATAAGGGGGGCAAATATTTGAAAATGTGTGTAAGCAGCTGAAAAAAAAAACAGTAAATATTATTTTTGAGTTGATTAGGCTGATTTAGGTGTAATCACATGGCGTACAGGTTACCAGACAAAACATTTTAATGCATCTTTAGTGTAATAACTATATTTTGAATTAAAAATTGTATTGTTTTGGGACAAACTGAAACGTCCATATTAGTGGATAATGTCCTGCCAGAACAGTGTGGTAACCAACAAATGTTTTTAAGAAAGTGAAAGCATTTGTGTCAGATGAAATTACTTTGACTTTCTCAATCACTCACTTTGCTGTTCAGAGGAATCTTTGCATTCTACATTCTCTGTATAACAAAGAAAGGGCTGCAAAGCATGCTACACATACTTTAGATCTATGTGCTTTCACGTTTCTTCCCTGAAGCCTTTGAAAAAACACGTTATTATTTAAAAAGAAAGTTGATTGTGCAGTCAGATGATGTACCAGCATGGACTGACTGGCCAAACCTCGACCACTTGATTACTAACCCTGACACAGTGAACCATGGTCAGTCAAACATGCATGTGAAGATGTGTAAAGGTTATATGTTGTTAAGTTCTCTGATGCCTGAAGCCTGAAGTTATGAAACAACATAACATTGTGTCCATTCCTACAAGTGACATGTAGTACATAAATCTGATCTTGAGGCTCAGTTTTAGTTGACTTTTTAGGATAGTGGGTTAGAGTCAGTAAAGTTAGATAAAACTGATAATGGCCTCAGCATGAATGAAACTAGAGATGATGATATACTGTATGCTGAAACATTTTATTTGCTATTTGCTTTCAGCTTTATAAAACTTGGTGTTAAATACATAATGAACCTGTATAGACAGATTGATGAGGTAAGTTTATTGGTGATGAATATGTAAATTTAATGTTCTTTTTTTGTAATTTCTGTAATTCATTTACAAGGAAATGGGTAACACTTTACAATAAGGTTTCATTTGTTAACATTAGTAAATGCATTAACTAACATGAATGAACAATGAACAATACATTCATTACACTATTTATTAATCTTTGTTAAAGTTAATAAAAATACAGCTGTTTATTGTTTGTTCATGTTAGTTCACAGAGCATTAACTAATGTTAACAAACAGCTTTTTAAGAAGATTTTAAGAATGCATTAGTAAATGCTGAAATTAACATTAAGATTAATAAATGCTGTGGAAGTATTGTTCATACTTAGGTCATGTTAACTAATGTAGTTGACTAATGTTAACCTTATTGTAAAGTGTTACCAGGAAACCAAAAGAAAAGAACAGAATAACTCGCCTCTCATAACTTCATGCTTAC
Source organism: Cirrhinus mrigala (assembly GCA_036247105.1). Taxonomy (NCBI): domain Eukaryota; kingdom Metazoa; phylum Chordata; class Actinopteri; order Cypriniformes; family Cyprinidae; genus Cirrhinus; species Cirrhinus mrigala. The sequence goes on along the minus strand of CM070026.1, from coordinate 36,490,809 downwards.
AGGAAAGTACGTGAGTCGGATTTCTGACATTTTAACAGCCCGACTGCTGTTATCACAAATCCTTCCTTACAGTGACATCTAACTTGTCAAACCTGAATTTGTGTTTTGTTTCATTCTGACTTAATAAAAATTTGAAAAGCATTATCAAAATTAAATAGAGGAAGACATGTATATTTTTAGATTAACTTAACCTTAAGAACTTTTAGAACTAAATGCTAAAGCTGATTATATATATTTTCCCAAATTGTAACTACATTTGTCTACTACGGATATCGATTCATTTTAAGATCTTCAAAAACTTAAGGATATTCTTTGTTACAACCTAGATTGCATGCCTTGAGTTCAAGAGGTATGGTTCTACTGTTGATCATTTGACAATGCAGGACATTAAACAACAAAATTTGCTGAATTAGAAATGTTTAATCAAAGCATTTTATGGTCTTATTATAGCCAGTTGAATGATAAAGCATACAACGTTTCAAGGAATATTTTAGGAACATTAATGCAATTAAAAAAGCCAGATGTGATGGGCTTGCTGAAAAACAAAACAAAAAAAAACAATAGAAACCACCAGAAATTTTTTTTTTTTTTTTTTTAATAGTATCCATTAAAAATACCATTACAAACATTTAAAACCATCAACTTTTAACCATTAAAAATAAAAAATGGTTTCCTGTAGTGTGTTTTAGGACATAATCAATTAGGATTTAGTAGTTTTAATAAGCCACCAATAGAGAGCGACCAGTTACCAGTAGAAATAACCAAAGGGTCCATTGCAGTTTCCATTAATACCAACACAAGTCCCACTATAAACCGTAAAACCATTACAAAAAATTTTGTGATGGTGTCTATTGTTTATTTTCAGCAGCGAGCAGACGTAGCACATTCTTGTGATGACCGACATGTACGAGTGTGAAGCAATGCATCCACTCATACACATTTTATTTTTTTTTTCTAGGAAATTGTTTGTCATGAAAAACATTGATTTGGGGTGATACACATGCCACTGTTTAAGTGAAATACCCTACCGGACTTGTTGCCAAGTACCACAGGTAAATGCAGCAACTAGCATGTCTGTGACTGAGGTAACGGAAAAAAAAAACACAGCGCAATTGTACAAACACAAGTGGTTGATAAAGAACATGTTCATGAACTTTTTTCTTTCAACGTCAAAATTGTATGGTATCAGCATGGGGACAGGAGACTTGTCAGTCAATAAATGGGAAAAAAAGTAACTCAGATATTTCCCCATAAATTTAAAAGCAAAGCGTTGCTTTACTAGTTACTTGGGGAAAAAAAGTAATCTGATTACTTGTAAAGAAATCTGATTACTTGTAATGCACTACCCCCAAAACTGCTGACAAGTCTCCTCGTTGAGAGAAATCGGTAATAAATACAGAAACATTGTGTGTGCTGTCTAAACATTATGTTCCTGTTACTGCAAAAAAAAAACTTAGTACTCCTCAAAATAAATGAAAACAGTGAAACGCAAACTCAGAAAATGACTCAAATCTGCAATAATTAAATATGTAAAATAGCACAAATATCTTTTATCTAATGAATCCTATTTTATTAACCAGTGCCTTTGCTGCTGACCTTTGATGATCCAATTGAACCATACTTATGAGGAAATATTTCTTTTTTTATTGCTTTTTAATTATCTTCTGACACATTCTCTATACAGATGTACAGATGTGAATTTACTTTTTCTTTAGCCTGAGTTGTTTTCATTTCATTTTTGGTGTGAAAGGGCTTTTATGTTTGCCAAAATTAAACATTTTATATTAAAAACAAACAAGCAAGCCCTCCCCAGATTTACTAAGTAGCATAATTACTCTTTTTTTTAGGTAGTAATCCAATATTGTAATGCATTACTTTTCAAAGTAAAATTCCCCAGCACTGGTTGTCACCATACCCATCTGTATCTGCATGTGGTATTTACTGAATGAATTCACAAATCAATATAGTAGCTATAGTATCTAATAATAGTATTCTAACACAGTTTTGCATCTTTGTTATATGGTCCACAGTTTGGGCATTGATTGCATTGTAGATGACAGCATGAAAGCATTATGTTTTTTGATGTGATGGTTTAGATAATTATTGAATATATGATGACTTCAAGATGTGATGTTTGATGACTGTTGAATATTTGCTTCAGTTCAATTAAGTCAGTGAAACAACAGTGAGAGCATAAAGGATGGTAACAGGACAGGAACAACAGGGGAGATGGAGTACATATAAATTTAAGGTAAATGACAAATTGATTGTGATTTCATATTTGGAAGCCACTTTGCATAAACGTATCTGCTAACCCAGCAAATCAGAACTTCTGTATTAATATATTTAACTTTTGTATGATTAGGGTTAGGTTAGTTTTTTTTCTGTTTTGAAGTGCTGGAGATGTGCAGGTTATGAAGTAAGCACAAGGTGGCGGTGTAAACCTGTGGGTGAGTCAGATTCTCCTTCACAGCTGTTTCATGCACACTCTCGTGACTGTAGCATCTCTGCGTTTACTTTCCATGTGCGTGCAGCTGACGCTTATAAAAACACCTGTTTTTTATTAGAGTGGTAATCCAACCCCAGTCCCTCTTAAAGGAGAAGTCCACTTCCAAAACAAAGAGTCACATATAATGTACTCACCCCCTTGTCATCCAAGATGTTCATGTCTTTCTTTCTTCAGTCAACGATCTGTTGAAGGCCGCTGATATCTGAGAGATTTTGTGTGTAAAGTTCATTCTAGTTTGGACATGACTTTCAGTATCTCTTCTTTAATACATCTCAGTTTAATATCTGTTGACAGGTACTGGGCCATTTGTGATCCTCTGAGATGCAAAATGAGGGTCACAAACAACACTGTGACTGTGTTTACAACCCTAACATGGCTCTTTTCTCTACAGCTTTTCTATTGTGTTTGGAATCATTCATCATGCAGGTTTATTGTGTGGGAAGTTGTGTTTTGTTTTTTAACAAACAATGGGGTCTTATTTGTTTACTTTTCACATTCTTTCTTCCCGGGACAATCATGAGCTCCCTATATATGAAAATCTTCCATGTTGCACGAAAACACGCAAAGGTTATGTCAGAAAGAGTGACTGTGGCAGCAACAGGAGGGTTGAAGAGCCAAAGCTCTGCTCAAAGAGAAGGAAAGGCGGCAAAAACTCTTTGTCATGGGTGTTTTTTTTTTTATCTCTGCTGGCTGCCTTTTTTTTTACCACCACGGCTGTTGATCCTTTCCTCAATTTCGTAACTCCTGTTGATGCTTTTGATGCTTTGGTTTGGTTTGGGTACTTTAACTCCACTTGTAACCCATTTATCTATGGTTTCTTCTATCCTCGCTTTCAGAAAGCCTTTAGGAGTCTCATATCCACTTACATCTGTGGCTGCAATGACTCGAGCACCTTAATGTTTGAATGAATTTAACTTTGTGTATTAAAAATGAGCATGTTAATGCTATTGAAGGAAGTTGGCCTAAACAAGAATTTTGTAACTGACTCCAGTGTTTAGATTTTTGTACTATACATGTATGCAAATTAGTGCATATTTCATTAAATAATGCCTCATTTGCATATTTAAACCTAACATTTAAAAAAAAATGTTTGCAATTGTCAATGTAATCAATCAGCTAGGTAAGGCGGTAACTATTAAGGTTTGTTTTTTACCTTATTCACCTGCAGTGTCTCGCCTTAAGTTAAAGTAGGTTATTGTTTTCCAGTGATTTAATATTAAACTTATTTAAATGCATAATGTTAAGTATAAAACATGTTTTACTCAGCTATTAATATAAAAAAAATTGTCAAATGTCAAACATTTTGTCTTTTAAATATTCTGTCTATAAATATTCATCAGTCACATTCCCCTCTCTTATCCAGAGAAAACTATATTGTTTAGACTAAAATGCACGTTTGAGCTGTCCTATCTAAAAGCAACTTGCATTGATGTATCTTAAAATATGTCAGTGCCATTTTTTTTTTCTCAAGATGCGCACCAGTAATATTTTTCAGGTTTGCAATCAACCTTGAGACTATGGTTACATATGGCATGTTTATGAATGCTATTTGAATGTCCTAATTTAACTAATGCATACTCCTGGCTTAATCTGAGCCCAACAAGGCCCTACGCTTTTATTTTGTATTATGTAGTGTGCATTTGTCTCCATCTTGAGGACAATATTTGGACAGGGGACATTTTTTGACTAAGAAAGTGAGGCAATCTGGTTAAGTCATATTGCTTATATAATAACATAATTCAGAGCTCTTCAGTCCTGCTCTTTGGGGCCCACTGTCCTGCCTACTTAAGCTCTAACTCCACTCAAACACAAGCTAAAAATAAAAAAACAGATGCAGGTGTGCTAAAGCAGGTTGGAAGTAAACTTTGCTCTGATTAAATTAATATATTATGATTTTTCTTAATTCAAGTTTCTCAACTTCGGTCCTCCATGAATCAGATTTGTAAATAAATGTGCAGAACAATAGGTTCCTCTGAAATCACTTGTTGCTATTTTGTTTAAATTCACTGTTCATAATAAGTGACCCTGGACCACATAACCAGTCATAAGTAGCACGGGTGCATTTGTAGCAATAGCCAAAAATACATTGTATGGGTCAAAATTGTCTATTTTTCTTTTATCCTTATTGGGATATTAAGTAAAGATCATGTTCCATTAAGATATTTTGTAAATGTCCTACTGTAAATATATAAAAATGTCATATTTGATTAGTAATGTGCATCGCTAAGAACTTAATTTAAGCAACTTTAAAGGTGATTTTCTCAATATTTTGTTTTTTTTTCCACCCTCAGATTTTCAAACAAATTTGTTTCGGCCAAATATTGTCCTATCTTAACAAACCATACATCAGTGGAAAGCTTATTTATTCAGCTTTCAGATTGGGTATAAATCTCAATTAAAAAAAATTAAGCCTTATGACTGGTTTTGTAGTCCAGGGGTCACATATGTCGTGTAGACCTATCTTGTCTCCATTTTTTTTTTTTTTTTTTTGTACATTTTACAAATGTACAAAATAACAAGATTTTTGTCCTAGACATTTAACCAACAATGGGTTGTTTTTCTGGCATTGTGGTTTAGCATGGCATTTGTTTTGTTGAAACATGCTTTATGAAGAATGTTGCACATGTTTTGTCCCACTTTCTGTACCTCTTTTTAAATGTTATGTTTAAAATTTTGCTATCATATTGCCATTTTTATATGCTACTATAAAAATTGTTTTGAAATGTAGAATTAATCTCTAAGCGTCAAGTACAAATGGCATTTCAAAAATGTTCTCTTTTAGAAGGCCAGTAGTGAAAAATAACCACCGAATAAGGCCGATCACAGTACTTTTATTTTTGGTGCTTGCTTGTCTTTTTTTTCTAGGGTGTACAAATTGACATGCCAGGCATTTCTCTTGAATCCAACACATTTTGTAATCTTGGCATCTCCCATATACCCTAACAGGATCACTTCTGCAGCACTTTTAAACCAGTGATGGCAAGGGGTTTCAAGCAGTCCTGGAGAGAGAGAGAGAGAGTGCTTAGTATAGGTAGTCATGTAATTTCTATTTGATATAAATCCAAATTAATTTACTTAAGATAATTAAAATTTGCAAAGGTCACCTTGGTCCCTTCCAGGATGGGCCCATTCCATTGGTCCGTTCCCTCAAGGAAGGTGCATTCATACCAGTTGCACAGCCCTGCGTTGTGCTTGGCAAGGCAGTCTTTGTGGGCCAGTTGCATGTGAAAGATGGCTGTGCCTCTGTGTTGTGTTCCACTGAGTTCACTTGAACCGCCGGAAAAAGAAGAGGTTTAACGAAGAGAGATGTGTTTGTTGACCTTACAGTGATGTATGCAGTCTGGAGGTGGTTCTAGTTGTTGTCTGCATGAAACAGAGATAGACTTAAAGAAATTTACACACATTTTTTATGTGTTTTATAAAAAAAAAATGCTTTTTGGCAGACATTCTGTTTGGATTTGATGCCTTTTGACAGGGTTTAATCTTGGTCCTGTAGTCGGCCTAACCTTTCCACAGATTGTGATGATATTTCCACAGTTATGTAAGGGATAATCAATGGTTTGCCATGCGTTAGAGGATTTTAGGCTAATAACCTTTAATGCATGGCAAGTCATTGATTATCTCGCTCATTCCATGGTCGTTTGCAAATTTATAGACAAGTTAAAACTATTATTGCTCTTTGCAGCGCAATATTTGACCGAATGGGTAAAAATGTTTCTTTTAAGAACTGATCACTGAAAGAAACTTTGAAGAACATGAGCTGTAATACTACTGATAAATCATGATCCTAACTTTTGTCTTCATACCTGCACCACCTTTGTGAAGATTCCACATGCTCCAGACCAACATATAAAACCTAAAAAATTACATATGAAATGTGATATTTTATTTAGTATAGTTTAACAGTAAATTATTCTACAAAACTGGTTGTTTTAATAATATATTATTAAAAGACTTACAGAATGGTTTTGTGGCCAAGACATAACAAGATCTCTCCTCGGGAAGGTATGGACAATGGTGAGTATTATTACTTTTGAGAACTGTAACCCTGCCAGTTGTATCACAGGTGTTGTTACCCAGCAGGCACTGGACGTCTATATAACGTCAGGGTGACGTTGGACATGATGTTGGACAGACGTTGCATTTTGGTTGAGAATGAAAATCGTGTTGACGTCAATTTGACGCTGACCTAATGTTGGATTTTGGTTACACAACCCAAAAACAACAAAATATCAACGTCAGCTGACATTGGTATTGGACATCAATTTACGTCGACATTAGACGTTGAATTTACATTGAATTTTGGTCAGCCCATGTCGCAACCGAAATTTAACCAAATATCAGCGTCTTATGACGTTGTGTGCATGCTGGGTACTGTCACATGGTTTTATTTATTTATTTACTATTATTAATGTTTTTGTTTTTATATTTAATTTAATTATATGTATTGCCTACCTAATATATTTATTTGTAACTTTATAGTAGAGTTGAGAGCAGGCAGGAAAGGAAAGGAAAGGAAAGGAAAAGGAAACGGAAAGGACGTGACGTGACGTGTGGCCAAGTATGGTGACCCATACTTGGAATCTGTGCTCTGCATTTAACCCATCCAAGTGCACACACACAGTAGTGAGTAGTGAACAAACACGCGCACACACACACACTGTGAACACACACCCGGAGCAGTGGGCAGCCATATTGCTATCGCTGCGGCGCCCGGGGAGCAATTGTGGGAACGGTGCCTTGCTCAAGGGACTCACCTCAGTCGTGGTATTGAGGGTGGAGAGAGTGCTGGTTATTCACTCCCTCCACCTTCAATCCCTGCCGGACCTGGGACTCGAACCCGCACCCTTTCGATTACAAGCCCGACTCCCTAACCATTAGGCCACGGCTGCCCCCAAAAAAGCATTGGGTGAAGAGAGGGGGGCAGGATTGGCAAAGGACCTCAAGACGGGAATTGAACTCGGCAGCACAGTTGCGCTATATGTCGGCATACTAACCACTGTGCTATCGTTCTCGACACTGTCAGATGTTTTTAGATGTTTTAAAGGGTTTCTCAATCCTGCCCCAGTGGCCCTGTTCAATGACTTTTCAACCCAACCCCGTCACAGTCGTTGCCATTGTAGTATTTTTTTGTCTATTTATTTATTTTATTATTTTTTTTTATTTTATTTTTTTTTTTTAGTTTAAAGATCTAGCAAAATTTAACAAATTTAACTCATTATGACATTTTGTTGTAGATTTGTGTTGTTTGTATATTCTGAAATTGTATATTGTATAATTGTACATTGTATATTACAATTATTGTAGTTGTGCTGAATAGAGTTTTCAGTTTTATTATTATTTTTATGAACATATTCGATTATCCATTTACAAAAATCTTTTAATCTAATCATGATATTAATGAATGAACCACATTTGCTCAACATCTCAAAAGTAATAATATTCAGCATAGCCTGAGAAAACAAAAGTAAATGTTTGTAATTAGACAATAATAAAGTGATTCCAGTACTTAAAACTTACATTTAAAACAACAGATGTGAAATGTGAAACAAAATATTTGTTTGTTGTCTGGGCACTAATAATGGTGTATATATAGATAGATATATATCTTTTTTTTTTTTTTTTTGCAATTGCATTTATTTAGATCCATAACGTCTTTATGAGCACATTAAACAGGAGACTTTCCAGAAGTGTGCTACAACTTCACATCAGCAACAGGCGCGAGTCGAACAAGCGCGAAAATGGTACCGTGACGATCAGAGCTTCAGTAGAACAGCAGTGATCTGCAGTCAGATGAGATGTTGTCAGGCTGTATGTCGGTAAAAACGAACCTTCCTGTCCTGTCAGCTGTTATACTGTGCTCGTAGCGGGTGCTCTTCAAGCGCACGAATGTGCATTGTATTAGGCTATATATTCAAACCCAAATGAAACTACTACGAGTATGTAGTTAGTTATAATTATGTCGTCAGTTAAGGCATGAAATTACAAAAAAGGCGATTAAAAATGGCTTAAATCTGTGCATTTAAGTATTTATTGTTTAATAAATTTAAAGCAGTATCAGATCCACATCAAGTTCAGCAGCTGCAGCTTTTAAAGTAACAGCAGCCAAAATCTCCTAATAACCAGCTTTTGTGATGTCTGTTAATCAAAGAACAAACTTTCAAAAAAGAGAAATCAATAACTTATGTAGTTTTAAGCTTTATCTTTATAAAATAATTTAGAATTTTATATCATTTAGTGTTTGATAACTTTATTAAATTAGTTTATATTTTCTTGCCAAAGGGCACAGGTAGACATATGATGTTTATTATAATAGGTTTATGTGAAGATTGTTTTAAGTTCACTTAAATTAGAAGTTATGTTAAAGTGATAGCTCTCAGTAATACTGTAATGTTGAATGGCTATAGTCAATGGTTAAATATTAAGAAATAAAATTCATGGAGACATCAGCTGGAATCAATGATACTTGCCTTTAGTCATAAAAAAAAGATGGCATTAAACAAATATTAAAATCTACTTTTTTATGTTGTTTTTACATTAATTTGAAGCTTGAATGTGAAATTATTGCAATATAAAAGTATAATTAATAATTAATGTCAGTTAGGATTAATCACGATTAACCGTGATTCATTTCAGAAAAAATGTTGATTGACACCACCAATATATATATATATATATATATATATATACACACACACAACTACTAACACATAAGATCTGTGTTTGATACAGACCCCACCCAATGTAATTGATCATCTGTTATATTCTATCTTTGAAAATATAACAATATAGATTAGTTATGTTAGATAAGTTAATATTTTCTGAAAGTTGTGTAGCCTATATACTTAAAAAAGAAGTGGTACTTACCATCGCTATCAAAGATCACCTGGACATCTTGATGATTTATAGAGGATCTGAACCAATCATTCTTTGTGGGTTGTACATGGGAGTGTTTTGGGAGTGGAAATACATAAAGTTAATCTTACTTAAATACTTTTGCTAAGGTGAGACTATAAGGAAATAATGTTGTAAAAAATAAAAGTGAAAACATGACCACTAAAAATATACTTGTTGGTATAATCTTATTAAATATTATTTTTTAGCTGATTAGGCTGAAGTTGTTATCATGTGAAGCACTGGTTGCTAGACAAAACATTCTAATATAACTACAGGGTGTCCCTTACCAAAAATAAATAAATAAATAAAATACTGTAAATGGATGTTGTTTCAAAGCATTCATGCCATTAAACTTTAAGTCTCTCAATCACTCACTGTTTCTTGCTGTTCAGACAGCATCTCATGAGTATTCATATGTATTTTTATGTAAAATGTGGTTATACTAAACAAACATTTTCTAATGTTTGTGTAGACACTGAAACAGATAATACTGACATATTGACAGCATTATTGACGTTTTGGCAACATTTAAAATGTCACATATTTATGTTTTAATATTGACAATCAACTTTTCTGGTTAGCCAGAGGTAGTAGTGGGATTTGGACCTCAAAATATTTAATAATGGCAAAATAATGCCATATTGTTACTAAAATGAAAGTTTTCTTGCACATTTAATTCTATTATGTTTTATGTCTTTATGTTTAGGTTTGGGGGTAGTTTTAAGAGATCTAAAAATGTAAATATTTTTTTTTTCCGAGTGCATTTATAGAAATATCTATGGTATAAATGATTTGTAAATAGTTTACGTTTTTATGTTTACATTTTAAACCAATACGTCAAAATGGTACGTTTCGGCATCAATCAAAATGTGCAAAAATATACATTTTGTACCTGTAAATGTTACGTACTACCTGTGTATAAACAATGAGACCAGGCTGGTTCAGAGGAATCTTTACAGTCTGCATTCTTTCTATAACAAAACAAAAAAAGACTTGCAAAGCATATTGTACATACTTCACATAGATCAATGTGCTGTCAGCATGTTATCTGAAATGTCTTTGAAAACAAAGTTGAACCTGTTCTGTCACTGGCGAAAGATGCTTTTTGCAGTCAGATGTACGCAGAGGCTGTGGGTTTGAAAATGGCAAACACGCACAAAGCCTGAAGCTATATGACACAACATACAGTACCATATGGCCCATCCCTACAAGTGACACGTAGGCTTAACTTTTGGCTCTTTTTTTTTTTAGTTGCTTCACTTTTTAGTTTTTTTTTTTTTTTTAGTTAAATTGGTGTGTTAGTTTTTGTCTTTAATTTTATAGCAGAGTGGTGCCAGACTCCTCGGATATTATTAAAAGACATTATTTGCTCTTTCCTTTCATCTAATTCATTTAATAAAACTAATGTTAAATAAATAAATAAAATAAAATAAAATAATAATAATGTTGAACGAATAAACAAACAAACCAACGAATGAATAAATAAATAAACAACACAACATAAGTACACAAATCAAGTACTTAAGTACTGATAGCCTAATAAAATATTACTCCAGTAAAAGTAATGCGTATTCCTTTTCTGTTTCACTTGAGTAAAAATACAAAAGTATTTGATTTTTAATTAAATATTAAAAGTAAAATGTACTGATGTACAATGAAAGTTTATTTTGTAATTTAACCTTATATACTTTTTATTTCATAATTTTATATTATTTATTTTATATAATCCGACTGCTAAAAATACCTGGAAGAGGGGGGGTTGTCATATAATATTAAAAAATTAAAGATTAAAATATAGATTTAGGTTACTAGGTTCGGTTAGATAAAAATTACCTGTCAATTTCAGGAAATCAAGAACAAATTTATTCTCATATGTATTATGTACATCACAGTCTCTAACCGTTGAACATGTTCTAACATGTTGAAGCCACTCAGGGCGCATTTTTCTCTTAATCTGAAAGCGATGACATTGTCAGCTGACAAATCAGCTGTTGTATTTCTGGCATGTCTCTTATGTGTTGAGCACTAGTGTATCTTCAAGCCACATTTAAAATCCCTACTGTTCAAATCAGCTGCTTTAAGACTATTACTCAAGTTGTATTGGAATTGGTGACAAGTAATTTGTCTACAGTGGCATCGATGTGATCAAATGTGAATTGTTTCATTCTGACATGATAAACATTCACAAAGCATCATTAAAAAATAGGTAGAGAAGCTCAGGGATGATTAAAAGATATTTAGGCTGTAGTTTTCATATTCTGAATTTCAAATGATGATGTTGCCTTCTTCTGTGCCTTGAGTGGCTTTGATGACCGTTTAAAAGATGTGGTGGATTTTAAGTGAATCACCATCATCTGATTATTTGACTTCAAGTTTGTTTATGTTTTTTCAAGTGCTGTTTACAAATGAGTCAAATAAAACTACAGAGCCCCACACATGACATGCAAAGAAAAAAAAAAAAATCATGGCCATGATTTATTAATGATTTCCCTCGATTTACTAGATCGTGTGCACGATTTATTAATTTGTTCACTTGATCTATTAGATTGTGCGCACTATTTGTTAAAGGAGAACTCCACTTCCAAAATAACAATTTACAAATTATTTACTCACCCCCTTGTCATCCAAGATGTTCATGTCTTTCTGTCTTCAGTCATGAAGAAATGGTTTTTGAAGAAAGCATTTCAGGATTTTTCTCCATATAATGGACTTCATTGGTGCCCCGATTTTGAACTTCCAAAATGTAGTTTACATGCGGCTTCAAAGGGCTCTAAATGATCCCAGCCGAGGAAGAAGGGTCTTAACTAGCAAAACGATCTGTCATTTTTTAAAAAAAAAAAAATATATATACTTTTCATGCACTAAAGCTTGTATAGCACAGGCTCTAGGATCCGCGTCCATGACACTACGAATCACATCTAAGTTCATCGTCTGCATACTCCGGCTCAAAAAGGTAGAGAATTTCTCCTACAAATTCAGAACTTTCCGACATCGTTGTACCTTTTTGTTTGTAAACAGCGTTTGACTTACTTGCACTTTCTTAGTCTTTGCATGTTCACTTTGTAAACACTGGGTCTGTAGTTCCGCCTACATTCCGCGTGATCTTTCGATGTAATTCAATAGTATGTAGCGTCGTGGACTAGGGATGGGCGATATCTTATCATTTGCGATATACCGGCAAAAATTTTCCCCGCGATAAGAATTAGTCTTCCCGCGATAATAACGATAAATTCTAGTTGTTGACATATTTCTTTGTGCGACAGTGTGAAGTGACATGCTGAAGGTGGACGTGAAACTGGTATATCGCTAAATGAGGAGCTCCAACCTGGAACTGGTTTGGTCAAAACTGTGCAGTGCGTCAAAAATCGATCTGAGCCTTGAATAATGTAGTAATGTAGTTGAAAACTGTAGTAATAGCAAGTGCGCGATGCAGTTTTGCATGTGTATGAGCCTGTTTACACACCTGTTGTCCAATAAAGATATCATTTACTGGCATGCTTTTTCTCCGAATTAAGTTCATAACATAGTCAAGTGTTTGAAATAACCTTGTGTGATCAGCCGTGGTTTCATATCACTAAATGAGGCTGCAATCATACTAATTCATAGTATTATAAAGGCTATGTCGATTAGCATTGCATTATAAATATACTTAATCCTTGAACAACACAGACAAACCATATATTGTAGCAATCGTATGTTTATTGTCTTCAAGTTTCTTCAGTTAAAATTCCTCGATCTTTGTTTTATTCAGCTAAAGCGATAACTGGATTAAGCCCCGTTCACGCGACACGCGACACGCGACACGCGACACGCAGCGACAAAGCGACGTGATCCTATTCATTTCAATGGAGAGCTGGCGATTTCCGGCGTCAAGAGCGACAGCAAGCTTCAGCGACCGTTGGCGACCGGATGGGGCGTGTCCAGCGACGCGACAAAGTTCAGAATCCCTCAACTTTATGCAAATGAAGAGCGACTCTCGGGAGCGACAGCCAATAGGAAAGAAGACGGTAGAGCTCATGTGATCGTTCTCCTCTCAGCCGTAGATAAACATACGCAATGGAAAAATATAGGCTATGCTTCTCATCCGTTTTTGTTTGTATGTACAGATTTAATTTATATTTATATTATATTTAGTCTTTTGCCTCCAAAATGTTTGAATTTAGCGGCAAGAAACCTGATTCGCTGTCAAGGCAACCAGTAGTGAGAACGCCCACCAGCAACCTCATCGCCAGCCTCTGGCGACATGCAGCGACAGAAGTCGCTGCTAGTGTAAACGGGGCTTCAGAGATTCCTGAAGCGTCGTCAGTTCTATTACTTCTACTATAAAGCATATGTGGAGTTTTTGCGCAAGGGCGCCCTTTGGCTTTCCAATCAAAAATAGCTTTATTGGCCAAGTGTGCTTCACACACAAGGAATTCCTCTTAATGTTAGGAGCTTGCAGTACAGAAAGTACAAACAATTTAGATCACATTCCAGTTAATTAAACAGTCATTACATAATGTGTGTACTCAGTAATTCTCACAACACCCTATTTGGGGTAAAAATAGGAAAGACAATACTTTTCTCTAAAGAAACATGATTTCCCCGAATTATCGTCAATAATATTGTTATCGCAATAAATACCAGAAATTAAATGATACATTTTTAAGCCCATATCGCCCATCCCTATCGTGGACGCACATCCCAGAGCCTGTGCTACACAAGCTTTTGTGCTTAAAAAGTATACAATTTTTTATTTTCCGAAAAAAATAAAAAGACCAATCATTTTGCTAGATCACACCTTTCTTCCTCAACTGGGATCATTTAGAGCCCTTTGAAGCTGCATTTAAACTAAATTTTGGAAGTTCAAAATCGGGGCACCAATGAAGTCCATTATATGGAGAAAAATCCTGAAATGCTTTCCTCAAAACCATAATTTCTTTACGACTGAAGACAGAAAGACATGAACATCTTGGATGACAAGGGGGTGAGTAAAATATATGTAAATTGTTGTTCTGGAAGTGGACTTCTCCTTTAACTGAAGTCTCGGAATACACTGCACATACATGCTGCATTCATAATAAATGGATTCTAGTATGAAGCACATTAAGGTGGATCTTTTCCTGATAATATAATCTAGTGTCAGTCTGGAGTGTGAGCTTTGTTTTAGTGAAACAAAATGCAGACATATACTTACCAAGAAGGATCCAGCTAGAAGTCACTAGCAGGTTTCTCAAGGTCAGAAGGAGTGGCAGACATCTATTAGTAAAGAAAACTATTTAAAAAGGCTCACAGTATCTGCAAATGACTTACATTTTGTTAAAGAATGAGTCATCTGCTTCTCTACAAAGTCAGCCTTTGAACTACAAGGATAAGGAAAACATAATGTAAAGAATAGATAGCTTCTCTAGTTAACTAATTACAGACATCCCCCACAAAAATTTAAATAAAGTTTAAAAATAAAATAAAAACAGACAGATTCTTTGTCCATCTGCTGCTATTTCTGCAATCGCTAGCAGCGCTTTGAGTACGTTCACAGTAATCATGCAAGAATTATGAATTTTGTTCATACACATGTATCTTTTGCTTAGATGAAGTTCAGATTTCAGTTGCGTTAATTGTGTGATGGTAATAAATGACAAATCAAATGCAGTCAGAGCTAACAATGCTATCATATCTTACTCGGTTACTGTTCCATGATTAAAACATGCTATCCTTTCATCAAATTATGTTTTGCTGGCTCTTTATAATGTTAATATTTAGAAGTGTACTCGGTAAGAAAAAAAACAAAAGTGTGGTTGCAAAGCAGATAATAGCCGGTTTGAACCTCACGCTACAATTGTAACCGCAAACAAACAAAACATCATTCCACAGTCATTTTTTACTCAGATAAAATTTAAGACGTGCGGGTTATAGGGGAAAAAAAGTTTCTTACCAGTTGTGTTATATGATGGGAGTCTGTACAAAGGGCTGACACTCCTGTGGTAACTTGCTGATTAAAACACAGTCACGAATCCAATTTAAATCCCAAAAGCTTAACTGGATGTTTAAACGTTAATTTTTAAAAGTAATAAGTACTTTAGAAATAAAACAATAAAAGGCAGAGCTCCCAAATGACCTCGTGCAGATAAACCAAAATGTCGTACTGTCTCTGCACATGTACAAGGAAAAATATGGTATTATTCTGTTAAACAACAGTGTCATACTGTTGCTGGTCAACATATCCCACAATGCATTGCAAAATACAGTAACTTACTGTTGTTATATAAAAACAGCATTTTAATGCTAAATTTCCTTGTAAATTTACAGGAATTTTTAACAGTGTACAGTATCATATTGCATAATGTAAAATGGTGCATTTGATGCTCTCTGTCTCCCTTCTTCTGATGCATCTCTGATCGATCTCTGATCAGTTCCTCTCCCTTGTGTCCTGCTGTATATTCAAAAACAGCAAAACACATGATTTTACAAATGAGGATGTTCTCAAAGGGAGGGTTTGGGTGATTTTTTTCAAGCTTTGCTTACTTCTGGGTACCAAAATATGGTTATAGTAAGTAGGTACACACACACACAGAGGTTTTCCTGTCATTATGGTGATTATCCATAGGAGTAATGGGTTTTATACTGTATCCCCCTACACTAACATAGAATGAAGTTTTTACTGTAGGCTGCTTGGGGTTTGAGCCCTTTTTATTGCCTGTCCCAGAAATGTTCTCTGTTAGAAAGACAGTAGTGAAGAATGACCTCAAACACATAGTCATGTTCATCATTTATTCAATGAAAAGTGAGTAAACAGGCTTTTTTCTTGTTACTCAGAATTTTTATACAATAAAAATATATGGTCAAGAAGTCATGACAACATGTATTTTTACATTCTAACTTAAATTAAGTTTTTCAAGTTGCACAGTTTTTCAAAATATACGTGATTAACTCATATTAAAGTTAGTTTAATGTAATTTAAGTTGAAATGACTTATACAGCACTGTTTTTTAACTTTTTTACATTGTTTATCAGGTTGTTTTTTACATCCCCAGGGGGGCTCCAAGCAATCAGTCTTGATGGCCAGGGGTTTCATGGACCTAGCGAGAGAGAGAGAAATAGATCTAAACAGTTATTTTATTTACATTTTGTGGTTTATCTTTGCTAATAATAATAATAATAATAATAATAATTAAACAAATAAATAAAACAATGAAAATAAATAATTAAAAAAAAAAAAAAAAAAAAAAAAACAACACATTCCTTACGATTTTGTACCACCACCCTTATGTTAACAACAAATATTTTTTAACAAGATTAGTAATAATAATTGTATAACTACTTTTTTTTTTTTTTTTAATTACTACACATAACAGAAATAAACAGAAAACTCTCATGTTTTTTTAATGTTATTATTTATCTGCTATGTTTGAATGAAAGTCTTACTGTTGTGCTTGGCAAGACACTATTTCTGGCCAGCTGTAGTGAACAGTTTTACTTGCATTGCTTTTGTAGATCTCCACTGAACCTGGTTTGGCACTTGAACCAGCGGAGAACCAAAATATTTAACGAAGAGAGATCTGATTGTTACATGACCCAAAAGTGGCATACATGCAGTCAGGAGATGAAAGTTGTTTTCTGCATGAGAGAAAGATAGACTTAAAGACGTTTCACAGATATGTGATGACATTTTAGAATTGTGCTTTTATTGTTTTTTATTAATTAATTTATTTATATTCTTCTAAAAGAAAATCCAATATTTTTGAAACTATAATTGTTAAATATCACCATGTTTTCAAAATCTGTTGCTAATGAATGAGAAATATATGTAATAATGTCCATTAATTTGAGAAAACAAGAGATAATGTATGTTTGAGATTACAAACACTACAAACACTGTAAATGAACATCTGTTTAGATATGTTTGCTATTTCATAGGGAAATATAACAATCTAAATTAAGTTAACGTTTGTTTGATTGTTATTTATATATTTAAAAGGAAGCAAAAGTTTTAAAACCATAAAAAAAATGTATGGCAGGGTGCGAAGATCACCTTGACATCTTGGTGATTTATAGAGGATCTGAACCAATCATTCTTCATGGTTTGTACATGAGAGTTTCTTTGTGAGTGGAAATGATTAATGTGAAACTTGCTTTTAGTTAGGTGAGAACATGACCAATGTGCTGTGGTACAGAGTGAAGATTAAAAATTGACATGTTGGTGTTACCTTGCATAATCATTTTGATTTAGTCTTATTACAGTTTTTTTCAACTGCTTACACACAAAATCTTTACTTGCCAGTTCTCTGAAATTCCTCATACAATGCTGCATGCAATAGCAAAGTTCTGCCAAAGGGGTGTTTCCTGTGTTTGTCTTTCTAATTTAGTTTTTTT
>CM070026.1:36461743-36472951 GCA_036247105.1 Cirrhinus mrigala | reverse complement strand
CTCCGTCGCCTCCTAAAAGAACTTCTCTCGGCTTCCATCGCTCATCGTCTTTCGAACTTTTCCCTTCGCTTCCACCATTGTGGAGCTCGTGTTCAAATCATCGACTTTTGCACTGAATGAATTCATACAATGTATTTTTGCTGTATTTGACAGCACAAAGGGAAAGAAACAGACCACTTGCAGAAAAATTTAAGCACTGTAATGCTACATATAGTAACTCTTGGTAGAACGGACATGCACAACATGAAAAATACATTATTTTAGTGCAGAACTGAAAAAGCTTTATTTTATGCCACTGTTGTAAGATTCTACTACAGTATCTTGAAGTTTTGGAGATTTAGGTCTTTGCCCATTGAAGCAAATAGGAGCTTTAAAATCAATCAATTAATTTATTCATTAATTAAAGGGTGCCCATTTTCCATAAGTTTTTATGATTCGTTAGGGTCTTAATGAGAAGTCACATACATACTTTGGTTAAAATTTCTTAGTGGCAGTATAAAAACACCCTTTTTTACCATGTCAAAATCAGCCCTTTTCAGACCGAGCCGTTTTGTTGCATTTGCCTTTAAAGGAACACTCCACTTTTTTTGAAAATAGGCTCATTTTCCAACTCCCCTAGAGTTAAACAGTTGAGTTTTACCGTTTTCGAATCCATTCAGCCGATCTCCGGGTCTGGCGGTAGCACTTTTAGCGTAGCTTAGCATAGATCATTAAATCCGACTAGACCGTTAGCATCTCGCTCAAAAATGACCAAAGAGTTTCGATATTTTTCCTATTTAAAACTTGACTCTTCTGCAGTGACATCGTGTACAAAGACGGACGGTAAATGAACGTTGCGATTTTCTAGGTCGATATGCCGTATGTTCTTGCCGTACCATGAGTGCAGCAGGCGCAATGATATTACGCAGCCGTCAACTCTGCATCTACACAAACTTAGTGCCGGTCACTTTCAGGCGCTGCGTAATATCATTGCGCCTACTGCACCAATGGTACGGCAGCAAAGTTCCTTGATTATTAGGCCGGGATGAGAGTATAGTTCCTAGCCATATCAGCCTAGAAAATTGCAACTTTTCATTTTCCACCAGTCTTAGTACACGATGTAACTACAGAAGAGTAGGAAAATAGGAAAAATATCATCATTATATATGGTCATTTTTGAGTGAAATGCTAACGGTCTAATCAGATTCAATGATCTTTGCTAAGCTATGCTAAAAGTGCTACCGCCAGACCCGGAGATCGCCTAAATGGATTCAAAAATGGTAAAACTCAACTGTGTAACTCTAGGGGAGTTGGACAATGAGCCTATTTTCAAAAAAAGTGGAGTGTTCCTTTAAATACTAATCAGCTCTGCTCACCCCGCCCCTCTCTTCTGTGGTTTGACGAGCTGTTCTGTTTACTTTAGCCACATTTAGCCGCAAAACTAAGGCTACGCAAAACTCTATTACTCCTAACTGGATGGTTTTACTGGTGTTGTGAGGGTAATATATGAACTAAGATATGCACATTTAGGCACATAGCTCACAAGGGAGTAGTATATATTTTTTAAGGAGGATTCAGTATGCTTCTCTGTCTGTTTGTCTGCCTGTCTTGAGGTCAAAAGTTTGAATCCCCCTTTGAGAATCATTAAAAATGTTAATTATTTTACCAAAGGGGATCATACAAAATGCATGTTGTTTTTTTATTTAGTACTGACCTGAATAAGATATTTCACATAAAAGAGTATAGTCCACAAGAGAAAATAACAGCTGAATTTGTAAAAATGACCCAGTTCAAAAGTTTACATACACTTGATTCTTAATAATGTGTTGTTACCTGAAAGATCCACAGTTTTTTTGTTTAGTGATAGTTATTCATGAGTCCCTTGTTTGTCATAAACAGTTAAACTGCCTGCTGTTCTTCAAAAAAATCCTTCAGGTTCCACAAATTCTTTGGTCTTCCAGCATTTTTTGTGTATTTGAACCCTTTTCAACAATGACTGTATGATTTTGAAATCCAACTTTTCACACTGAGGACATCTGAGAGACTCATATGCAATTATTACAGAAGGTTAAAACACTCACTGATGCTCCAGAAGGAAAAACGATGCATTAAGAGCTGGGGGATGAAAACTTTTTGAATCTGAAGATCAAGGTCCATTCAACTTATTTTGTCTTCTAGGAAACATGTAAGTATATGCTGTAGCCTCTGAAGGGCAGTACTAAAAAAAGATATGATGTTTAGGCAAAATCAGAAAAATGTACACATCTTCATTCTGTTCAAAAGTTTTCACCCCTGGCTCTTTAAGGAACACTCCACTTTTTTTGAAAATAGGTTCATTTTCCAACTCCCCTAGAGTTATACAGATGTGCTTTACCGTTTTTGAATCCATTCAGCCGATCTCCGGGTCTGGCGGTAGCACTTTTAGCATAGCTTAGCATAAATCATTGAATCCGATTAGACCATTAGCATCTCACTATAAAATGACTAAAGAATTTCGATATTTTTCCTATTTTGCTGCCGTACCATGGGTGCCATGATATTACGCAGCACCTGAAAGTGAGTGGCACTAAGTTTGTGTAGATGCAGAGAGTTGCAGCTGGCGGAGTTGACGGCTGCGTAATATCATTGCGCCTGCTGCACCAATGGTATAGCAGCAAAATTCCTTGATTATTACGCCGGAAAAAGAGCATAGTTCCTAGCCATATCGGCCTAGAAAATCGCAACTTTTCATTTTCCGTCAGTCTTAGTACACAATGCAACTACAGAAGAGTCAAGTTTTAAATAGGAAAAATATCAAAACTCTTTAGTCATTTTATAGTGAGATCCTAATGGTCTAATCGGATTCATTGATTTATGCTAAGCTATGCTAAAAGTGCTACCGCCAGACCCGGCGATCGGCTGAATGGATTCAAAAACGGTAAAACACATCTGTATAACTCTAAGGGAGTTGGAAAATGAGCCTATTTAAAAAAAAAGTGGAGTGTTCCTTCAATGCATCGTTTTGTTCCTTCTGGAGCATCAGTGAGTGTTTGAAAATACTGAAAAACCAAAGAATTTGTGGGACCTGAAGGATTTTTCTGAAGAGCAGCAGGCAGTTTATTAACTGTTCAGGACAAACAAGTGAACAACTATCACTAAACAAAAAAACACAGCTGTGGATCATTCAGGTAACAACACAGTATTAAGAATCAAGGGGATGTAAACTTTTAAACAGGGTAAATTTTATAAATTCAACTATTATTTTATCTTGTGGACTATATGTAAACATCTTTCATGTGAAATATCTTATTCATCTCAGTACTAAATAAACAACAACATGCGTTTTGTATGATCCCTCTTATTTTGGTAAAATCATTAACATTTTTAATGATTCTGAAAGGGGGATGCAAACTTTTGACCTCAACTGTATCTATTTATCTATATATATTATATGGACAAAAGTATTGGGACATACCTCTTAATTCAATATTAAATTGATCACATTTATTTTCTTGATTCTTGATGTTACAGCGGCTGCCAAAAGCAGCTGCACACATTTTGATATTTAGTTATATTGAAAAAGTTTCAGTTTAATTAATTCAGTCAATCTTTTCTGCCCCATTTTAACATGGATTTCTATAAAGACCGGAACACAAGAGCACTCAAACTGAAGTTAAAATCATAATTTCGGCACTCATTGGTTATTCAGGAAAAAGGCAGTAAAATAGAATTGTTTTCACTGTATTCTTAATTGTATTTTTTAAATAATGTCTTGTGCTATACTAAAATTGCCCTTGAAAAATGACCTGTGAAATCTTTTAATAAGGTGACAGGAGTCTCATCTGGAAAACAGCAGCATGTAATTGGGTGAAAATCAGCACCTGGGGAATCTAAATGGTCTTTGATTGAAGCGTGTCTGATTTGCCGAACTGTGACCGCAGGCTATTTGACCTCAGATATTTGGGGTGGAATTCAATGATTTTGCTTCTTTTTGTTTATACTAAATGCTCCAAGTGATGTGGATGCCACAAGCATCTTTCACCTGAGTAATTTAGCATTTGATCAGCAAAGATTAACAAAAACTAGCACAGACCCCAGGGAGTTGGATCATTATGAGCTCCAGTCTGAAAATGTCAGAGTGACTAAAGATCGATTCCATTAAAGATCTGCTCTGTGTGTGCGTTGAGCTAAAGAGGCTCAGCACATTGCCATTAAATAGCCATTACAATATGTCATAAAAGCAAGAATTTATGTAAGACAAACATAATATTAAACTGGCCATCATTGTTCATTTGAACGACCATATTATAAGTCCAGCCAAGCGTGTGGCTTGTGATGACACCCATAAATTACATTTTGTCAGTTCCTCCATTCAGAAACAAGTCCAAGAAATGCCTTGGAGGGCCATGCTGGCTGACTGACTGTTTTTTTTCCCAAAGATATTTGAAAGACAATTCAGAGTTCAGGAAGTGTGCCACTGCATTTGAAGTCTCTACTGTAAATGTGGCTGATATATCTGATGTGTTCAGAGGAACCAAAATAATACAGTAGTTTGACTTTCACTGCTACTTTATGATGTTTTGTGTATGCTATTTTAATAAAATACACAAATGCTGTATTTGTTCTAACGTGTTTCTAATTTAATTTTTTTTAAATTAACATCAAACAGCATTTGTAACCCATTTTAGTAGCATAATGAGATGCATTTAAACAAGACATTCAACAAGAAAAAACATGTAGAGCGGTAAATTAAAAATTAGACCAGCGGCCAGAAACCTGTTAGGAAAGGAGTTGTGAATTTAACTGTCATTTTATTATTAAGATTAGATAACTCTTATTAGATGAATTAGAAAATTAGATTAGATAAATTAGATAAATATAAAAAAAAATGTTTTAAGCATCAACAAATGTACTTTTCTTAAAGAAAGTGAAATTCTGCACAAAGCCAATCAGAGTTTGCTAAAAATAAACTACTAGTAGAAAATACTAGTAGCCTAAGACTTTTGCACAGTATTGTATATATATATATATATATATATATATATATATATATATATATATATATATATATATACACACACTACCGTTCAAAAGTTTGGGGTCAGTACATTTTTATTGTTTCTTTTTTTTTTTTTTTTTTTTTTTTAAGAAATTAATACTTTTATTCACCAAGGATGTATTAAGTTAATAATTAAAAGTTTATTAAAAGTTAATAATAAATAATTTACATTGTTATAAAATATTCATATTTTGAATAAACACTGTACAGTATTACACTGTACATTTTGCAATATTACTGTTTTTTTTTTCTATATTTTTAATCAAATAAATGCAGCCTTGATGAGCATAAGAGACTACTTTAAAGACTATTACAAGTCTTACTGACTTATATATATATATATATATATATATATATATATATATATATATATATATATATATATATTTTTTTTTTTTTTTTTTTTTTTTTTTTTTATGTTTTTTAATGTTTTTTAAAGAAGTCTCATCTGCTCACCAAGCCTGCATTTATTTGATCTAAAGTAAGCAACAACAGTAAAATATTTATATATTTATTTTTATATAAATTTTTAGCATCATTACTCCAGTCACATGATCCTTCAGAAATCATTCTAATATTCTGATTCACTCAAAAACATTTCTTCTTCTTCTTTTTATTATGCTGAGAAAAAGCCAAGTAGAATTTTTTCAGGTTTCTTTGATGAACAGAAAGTTTAGAAGAACAGCATTAATCTGAAATAGAAATCTTTTGTTTATAATCACTTTTGATTCATTTAAATCATCCTTGCTAAACAAAAATAATAATTTTTATAATTTCTTTGCCCTTTGCCCAAACTTCTTTAAAAAAAAAACATCTTACTGTTCAAAACCATTTGACTGGCAGTGTACAAAACAGCTTTACTGCTATAAAAAAATAAAAAAATAAAAAATAAAATAAAGAACATCAAAGTAAAAGACAAAAGAGTCAGAAAGTGGTATGTTGTATCTAACCCCTATCATTTCATTTCAAAGGACCTGTGATGCATCTGGTGGCCTTTACCTTAATGTTATTCTCTGCAGTGATGAGTGAGGCCTGTAGTTTGTGGGATTTCTCCCTGCTCTCCCGGGCCTCCTCCTGCACCCGCTGCAGTTCACTGCGCAGCTTCCCCAGAGTCTTCTGCAGTGCCGCTTCCTGCGCCTGGAACTCCTTCCTCAGTTCGGCTTCGGTCTTCTTCCAGGCCAGCAGGTTCTCTGCGGTCATCTGCTGCGTGCGCTTCATGGCCTCCAGTTCCCGTTCATAGAAGGCCTGGGCTTTATTTAGCTTGGCCTCGTACTCCTCCACCAGACGCTTTTTGTCCTGTTTCAGTTCCTCAACTCTTTCAGTCAGTGAATCCACCTCCGCTTTATGAAGCTGTCCCAGTTTCTCCTGGTCTTTGCTGTAGTTGGCATTCTGGCTTTGGTGTGAACGAAGCAGTTCTTGAACCTGTGAATACAACATTCATTTGAGTTTCTTTAATGGATGAAAAAAACCTGCTGCTTCCTAACCAGCAACAAGTAATTTGCCTGTTACTGAATATGAACGTGCTACAGAGCATGACACATTTACAGACAATCGGAAGTTATTTAATGTTTAATGTACAGTTATCAGAGCAGGATTTTGACAAACACATAATTTTTTGCTTTATAACTATAGTGTAGCTAAACAAACAAACAAATAAATAAATAAATAAATAAATAAATAAATGTTTAGCTAAATAAATAAATAAATGTTTTTAAGCATTTTTACTAGAATTAATTAGTTAATTAATCAATAATAATAATAATAATAATAATAATAATAATAATAATAATAATAATAATTAATAATTATTATTATTATTATTATTATTATAGCATTAACAATAATAATAATAATTATTAGTAGTAATAGTAGTAGTAGTAGTAGTAGTAGTAATCGTAGTAGTAGTAGTAGTAGTAGTATTTTCTGAACATTATTGTTTTAAGTTTGCAATTCTTTATGGGAAAATATATATATATATATATATATATTTAATATATATAATATATATAAATATAAAAAAAAATATAAAAATATAAAAATATAAAAAATATAAATTATTTTTGTTCATCAACATCTTAAATTCAGCACAACATACATAATTTACATGTATTAATTGTAAGTTTAGTTATAATGTAAAAAAATATAATTATCATTATAGTAATATTTCTTATTTCGATTTGACTTAGTCATTATGTAACAACAACAAAATATTATTATTATTATTATGATCATTATTATTATTATTTTTATTTTTATAATTGATTTTTCTGAGCATTATTGTTTTAAGTTTGGAATTCTTTGAGAAAAATAAAGAAATAAATCACATTTTCTATAGCACCTTTTGAATGATTTCAAATTATTTAAATGATTTTTGTTAAATTAACATCTTAAATTCAGCACTATATATATAAAATTTAGGTTTATTAATTGTAAGTTTACAATTGTAATGTAGCATAATACTAATAATAATAATAATAATAATAATAATAATAATAATAATTATTATTATTATTATTATTATTATTATTATTATTGTAATATTTCTAATTTGATTTGACTTAGTAATTTTGTAACAACAATATAATCATAACATTTTAACCAAATTCTGCAGCTCTACAAACCTGGAAAAATAAATAAATAAATAAATGATTCATATATATTATCAGAAAAATCACAGTTGGAGCCTTAGGACAGAACTATATTTTTACACGTAACCACAGGTAAACAGTCCTAAAAAAAAAAAAAAAAAAAAAAAGCACTGGACACACCTCCTGCCGATGTGTGGCACGTAGCTCCTCAAGAGCCTGCTGTTTTTCCTGCTCAAACTGGGCCTGCAACTGTCCAAAGGAGCGGAGCTTCTCCTCGAAAGAGCGTCGCATTTCCTCCACCTCTCGGGACATGGTGACTACGCGCTGCGTGTGCTGCGCCTCCGTGCACAGCTGCATGTCCTCCACCCGCTGGCGGTACGTCTCAAACTCTGCCAGGGCCTGCCTCTTCATCCGCTCGTGCAGCTCCATGGACTCCTCCAGGGACTGAATACGCCGTTTCAAGTCCATCTCATCACTAATCTTGCTCTTGTACTGCATGATCTTCTCCCGTGTTTCTGAGAGGATCTGCTGCACCTCCTCCTCATGGGCCTCCTTCAAGGTCTGGATGGCTGCTTCATGCTCGTCGTTCTTGGTGTTGAGGGCGTAGATCACCTGGAGATGCAAGAAGATGGACAAATGAGAGATATACAATGCAAATGAGACTTAAATTTAATAAAAGTTGGCAGTTGCATATATCTTCTATAACCTTCCAGGCAACATAACCTGCATTTGCTCAGTAAGCGAAATGTCCAGGTTGAGGAACTCTACAGAACAAGCTTAATGTCGAAGGTTAAGTAAACACAGTTTTGCTGATCTACAGCATTTGTGCTTAATGCATTACACATGTGAAGTCACGCAAGGAACTAACACACTTTAGCAAGCTTTCACGGAGTGACCTTTAAATCCCGAAGATTTATGTGCAGCTCAAATATGGGAAAAGCTTTCCCATTATACTTTGAGATGTTATGTTTATAGGGTAACAACAAAACTTTTCTGTTTTGTGCTATAGAGTGTTTTCACGACACAACATCAATCGGCAGCACTGCCGTAAACAATGCAAGTGAACCGAACGAAACATATTAATCGGTTGGATCGGGAAGTACATTCGGAGTACTACAGACTGACAAAAGTTATAACAAATCAAGAAGAAGACTGCAAACAACTGTCTGAGGAACAAAAGCTGTTTGTGGTTGGCCAAACTGAACCAGGATCAGGT
Organism: Cirrhinus mrigala; assembly: GCA_036247105.1. Classification (NCBI taxonomy): domain Eukaryota; kingdom Metazoa; phylum Chordata; class Actinopteri; order Cypriniformes; family Cyprinidae; genus Cirrhinus; species Cirrhinus mrigala. The sequence goes on along the minus strand of CM070026.1, from coordinate 36,464,130 downwards.
CAGGTAAGTCAAATGTTAGGCTAATATCTTCATTAATACTGCCTACCTTTAGTTCTTCAAAATATTGCACTCTTTCCTGCTTACTATGTCCTTCTCTATATGATTTAGCAGCTTACACACGTTTTTTTTTTCGTGCTTTAGACAGCATAAATTAGCAGAACTATGTATTCGGTAGTACATTAACCATGCAATCCATGCTGTTATTTAAATCTGAGTATTAGGGACAGGCGGATCGATCTTGAAGTATCGATACTGACGTATCTAAAGGATCGATCCTCACATAAAAATATCAATTCTAAAGTGCATTTTTAAACATTAATTTTATTTATTTAGCAAGAAATTTGGTGCATAAAATGAGCCTCTAAGAGGACTATTAGCAAATTATTTGTGTGGGATAGAACTATTTCTCCTGCTTATCGGAACACACGCAAAAAGACAGAACCAATCAATCACAGATATCGTTCGCTGCTGACGCTTCGCCTACAGTGCTTGTAGCAGCACAACAGAAGCAGCACAGCTACAAGAAATTATGTTTCTTGAGTAGCAAATTATATTAGAATGATTTCTGAAGAATCATGTGACAATGAAGACTGGAGTAATGATGCTGAAAATTCAGCTTTAATCACAAATGCTTTTTAAATTACATTTTTCAAAATTATTAAAATAGAAAATAGTTATTTTAATTGTTATATTTCCCAGTATTGCTGTTTTTACTGTATTTTGGTTAAAATAAGTGCAGCCTTGGTTAGCATGGTTAAAGACACATTACAAAATCGTACTGACCTCAAACTTTGAACAGTACAGTGTACATGAAATTTATTTAATTAGTTAACTATTTGTGCTAAAGTTTCACCTTTAGGGGTACAACAGCCTGGCAGCCTTTTACAAAAAAAAAACATGGTTTTACTACAGTAACCACAGTTTTCCACATATTTGTAGTAAAACTGCAGTAACAATAAATTTACCATGGTTAACACTCTCTTTCTCTTTCAGCTTGCTTCCTTTTACCATCGTTAACACTACAGGAACATTATTTTAACCATAATATTTGTAGCAAAAACCATGGTAATAATAACTAATAATAATAATAATTATTGTTATTATTATATGTTTTAGTACTTATGTAACACCATGGTTGTTTTTCATCAGGTACCCTCAAAGGTACACCTTTGTACCTTATCTACCCTTAATGCGTGTGTACTTGTATGGTACTAGTATGCTTCCTGGCTTTTAGGGGTAGAGAAGGTGCACCTTTGAGGTTACTGCAACAGTAAAGAGCTAAAATACAATTTTAGTACATTTTATTTCTGACAGTGTAAACAAAAAAGTGCCTATGAAATGTTTTAAACAAGTGAGTATAATTACAAATTGTATTCTTTTAATAATTTAAAAGATAAGTTTAGCTTAGAGGTATCAGTATTGGTATTGATATCGACGATACTGGGCTTGAAAATATCGGTATCGGATAGAAAATAAAATAAGAGCTATCGCCCATCCCTACCGAGTATCGCCGATATGGCCGCGAATCCGGGTAACTGACCAAATCATGAGATAAATGCAAACCATCTATAGACCATTTCGCTAGATATAAACATACTGGTCCTGATAGACTTCCTGTTTCTTTTTTTTTTTTTTTTTACTTTACACAAACATCACAAAAACATGCAACCAACATAACATTTGACTGGATGAAAATGTTACATTAGCACCTTTAAGATGTATTTGTATATGTGAATTTAAAAAAAAATATAAAAAACAAAAAAACAGGAAGTGCTTCTGGACCAGTGTTGTTTACATCTAGCGAAATGGTCTCTACTTATTCTGTAGTGGTTGTAAAGTGTACATTGAACATCTAGTGACCACAAAAAGTACCAAAACTGCACATAATTGTACTTAAAAAAACAAGCTTGACAATATGTGAAAATATCAGCATGACATAAGCTGTTTAAAAATTAAACAACTGCACAAAAAGAACAATTTACATTGTCATATTGTCATTTACCTTGCATTTTATTCGTGGTTTCTTAAGATGAGAGGACGTCAAGTCCCCTGTTAATATTGTCGTCTGCCTTATTTGGCTACTTGGATACAATGTTACATGTAATTGGATGTCTTACCTTCAACATCAGCAACAAAATATGTCCCCGAATAGTGAATCCGTATTCTGAAAGCCACGGAAAACGAATAACGCGTTCAACGGAGCCACGGTTAGCCGCTTGCTAGCAATAGCCTGTTGCATTGCAGTACAGTACAGTACAGTACAGTACAATTTCACTTACCACATAAACAGAGTAAGGAGAGACGACTGAAATGACGATGGCAAATGATCTGCAGATCCTGAGCACCATGACGAACATCTAATCTTGTAAAATGTCTGGTAAGTACTG
>CM070026.1:36431813-36450127 GCA_036247105.1 Cirrhinus mrigala | reverse complement strand
ATTTTCGGTGTCATTGTTTTAAGAAATAAATTGCACTTTACAATCATAACTATTACATTTTGAAATTAGAAAGGTTTATGTGGTTATTTCTTTACTGTTTTGTTTTGATTTTGTCCTGCAGTACCAACAACAACAGCTGTAACAACACCTACGGCAACTACAACACCACCAGGTACGTACTGTTAAAATCCTGATTAATCACAAAATGTTGTTTAGAAGGGCAAAATGGACTGTTAAAAACCTGATATACCACAAAATTTATTTGTTGTTTAGGCAGGCAACATATAGGTAGCAAAATATAACATTTAATTAGTGCACATTTAACTGCTGAAATTTCTAAGTTGTTGTTTTTTGTTTTTTTTGACTGTTAGTGTCATCTTTTTAAGACATAAATTGCATTTTACAATAATAACCATTACATTGTAAAATTCTAAGAGTTCATTTGGTTCTTTTCTTTTTTCTTTTGAACTACCAATAACAGCTGAAACAACACCTACAACAATTACACCAGGTATGTACTGTTAAAAACCTGATATACCACAAAATTTATTTGTTGTTTAGACAGGCAACATAGCAAAATATAACATTTAATTAGTGCACATTTAACTGCTGAAATTTCTAAGTTGTTGTTTTTTTGTTTTTTTGGGGTTTTTTGACTATTAGTGTCATCTTTTTAAGACATAAATTGCATTTTACAATAATAACTATTACATTGTAAAATTCTAAGAGTTCATTTGGTTCTTTTCTTTTTTTTTTTTGAACTACCAATAACAGCTGTAACAACACCTACAACAATTACACCAGGTATGTACTGTTAAAAAACCTGATATACCACAAAATTTATTTGTTGTTTAGGCAGGCAACATATAGGTAGCAAAATATAACATTTAATTAGTGCACATTTAACTGCTGAAATTTCTAAGTTGTTGTTTTTTTTTATTATTAATAACTATTACATTGTAAAATTCTAAGAGTTCATTTGGTTCTTTTCTTTTTTTTCTTTTGAACTACCAACAACAGCTGAAACAACACCTACAACAATTACACCAGGTATGTACTGTTAAAATCCTGATTAATCACAAAATGTTGTTTAGAAGGGCAAAATATAAGTAGAAAAATTTAAAACTTATTACTAAGTGACATTTAATTAGTGCGCATTTAACTGCTGAAATTTCTAAGTTTTTTTTTTTTTTATTGTTACTGTCATCTTTTCAAGAAATAAATTGCATTTTACAATGTTAAATATTATATTGTAAAATTCTAAGAGTTCATTTGGTTCTTTTCTTTTTTTTCTTTTGAACTACCAATAACAGCTGTAACGACGCCTACGCCAATTACACCAGGTATGTACTGTTAAAAACCTGATATATCACAAAATTTATTTGTTGTTTAGGCAGGCACCATATAGATAGCAAAATATAACATTTAATTAGTGCACATTTAACTGCTGAAATTTCTAAGTTGTTGTTTTTTTTGTTTTGTTTTTTTGACTGTTAGTGTCATCTTTTTAAGACATAAATTGCATTTTACAATAATAACTATTACATTGTAAAATTCTACGAGTTCATTTGGTTCTTTTCTTTTTCTTTTGAACTACCAATAACAGCTGAGTCTCGGAGAATGTCTCCGTTATGACACTGTTACACTCGTACAATTATATTTGCAGAAAGCACATACTTTGTGGTCATAATGAGCCTAAAATGCTAAATAATAAGCCTGATTAGGGATAGAAAAGGTCCATTTCCAAAAGCATAAACATAAAATTTGAAAAGTTGTAATTATTGTACTCACAGTTGTGAAAATGTTAACTACAATTTGAAAATAACACATTTGTTAAATAGTTGTATTTGTCATAAGTTCTCATATTTATTGTTTTATTTTTAATGTGTTTTTCTAAAGCCATAATTTTGTTATAATGCTACTGTCTTGAAATGTTTGCTATTTGTCATAGTTACTATTTACTATTGTATTAAAAAAAATTGTCCTGATGTCATCTTTCTAATAAATAAATTGCATTTTACTATTATAAATATTACATTTTAAAATTATAATGGTTCATTTGGTTCTTTTTTCTGCAGTACCACCACCACCACCACCACCACCACCTGCACCTACAACAGGTGTGTACTGTAAAAATATATATCAGGAAATGTATTTGATATCATCACATATTGTCATGCCCATGGACTGTCAGTGTAATTGTTTTCCTCCCCATGTGCTCCCCGTGACCTAGTTTCTCTTGTCTAATTAGTCATTCCGTTCATCTGTGTTCCCCTTATTACCTCATTCTGTTGTGTATTTATAGTGTGGTCTGTCCTTTGATTTTTGTCCGGTTCTGAACGTCGATCCTTGTGTTACGTGTGTTCCTGCTTGCTCTGTGTTTCCCATTTTTGAACTGTTAAAGACTGTTGTTTATGTTTCATCTGTGTCTCCTCGTTTCCTCACTCCTAAGCAGTAGCATTGCTGACATATATAACCTTTTAACAGTTATTAGAATGATAAATTGTGATATCAGTCCCATCTACAGTAATGAAGTAAAGTAATTTAACACAACACAGTGTTTTTAAAGTAGTTTTCTGCAACAATAACATCTGGTATGTACTGTAAAACAAAACATATATATATATACACCACAGAATGTATTTGATAATATAAGTATATAAATATTTCATGATATGAGAATTTAATTACTTAGTGCACATTTAACTGCTTAAATTGTTCATTGTTAATGTCATCTTACTAAAAAATAAATTGCATTTTACAACTATAAATATTACATTTTAAAACCATAAAGGTTGATTTGGTTCTTTTTTTCTGCAGTACCACCACCACCTGCACCTACAACAGGTATGTACTGTAAATATATATATATATATATATATATATCAGGAAATGTATTTGATATCATCACATATTGTCATGCCCATGGACTGTCAGTGTAATTGTTTTCCTCCCCATGTGCTCCCCGTGACCTAGTTTCTCTTGTCTAATTAGTCATTCCGTTCATCTGTGTTCCCCTTATTACCTCATTCTGTTGTGTATTTATAGTGTGGTCTGTCCTTTGATTTTTGTCCGGTTCTGAACGTCGATCCTTGTGTTACGTGTGTTCCTGCTTGCTCTGTGTTTCCCATTTTTGAACTGTTAAAGACTGTTGTTTATGTTTCATCTGTGTCTCCTCGTTTCCTCACTCCTAAGCAGTAGCATTGCTGACATATATAACCTTTTAACAGTTTATTAGAATGATAAATTGTGATATCAGTCCCATCTACAGTAATGAAGTAAAGTAATTTAACACAACACAGTGTTTTTAAAGTAGTTTTCTGCAACAATAACATCTGGTATGTACTGTAAAACAAAACATATATATATATACACCACAGAATGTATTTGATAATATAAGTATATAAATATTTCATGATATGAGAATTTAATTACTTAGTGCACATTTAACTGCTTAAATTGTTCATTGTTAATGTCATCTTACTAAAAAATAAATTGCATTTTACAACTATAAATATTACATTTTAAAACCATAAAGGTTGATTTGGTTCTTTTTTTCTGCAGTACCACCACCACCTGCACCTACAACAGGTATGTACTGTAAATATATATATATATATATATATATATCAGGAAATGTATTTGATATCATCACATATTGTCATGCCCATGGACTGTCAGTGTAATTGTTTTCCTCCCCATGTGCTCCCCGTGACCTAGTTTCTCTTGTCTAATTAGTCATTCCGTTCATCTGTGTTCCCCTTATTACCTCATTCTGTTGTGTATTTATAGTGTGGTCTGTCCTTTGATTTTTGTCCGGTTCTGAACGTCGATCCTTGTGTTACGTGTGTTCCTGCTTGCTCTGTGTTTCCCATTTTTGAACTGTTAAAGACTGTTGTTTATGTTTCATCTGTGTCTCCTCATTTCCTCACTCCTAAGCAGTAGCATTGCTGACATATATAACCTTTTAACAGTTTTTAGAATGATAAATTGTGATATCAGTCCCATCTACAGTAATGAAGTAAAGTAATTTAACACAACACAGTGTTTTTAAAGTAGTTTTCTGCAACAATAACATCTGGTATGTACTGTAAAACAAAACATATATATATATACACCACAGAATGTATTTGATAATATAAGTATATAAATATTTCATGATATGAGAATTTAATTACTTAGTGCACATTTAACTGCTTAAATTGTTCATTGTTAATGTCATCTTACTAAAAAATAAATTGCATTTTACAACTATAAATATTACATTTTAAAACCATAAAGGTTGATTTGGTTCTTTTTTTCTGCAGTACCACCACCACCTGCACCTACAACAGGTATGTACTGTAAATATATATATATATATATATATATATATCAGGAAATGTATTTGATATCATCACATATTGTCATGCCCATGGACTGTCAGTGTAATTGTTTTCCTCCCCATGTGCTCCCCGTGACCTAGTTTCTCTTGTCTAATTAGTCATTCCGTTCATCTGTGTTCCCCTTATTACCTCATTCTGTTGTGTATTTATAGTGTGGTCTGTCCTTTGATTTTTGTCCGGTTCTGAACGTCGATCCTTGTGTTACGTGTGTTCCTGCTTGCTCTGTGTTTCCCATTTTTGAACTGTTAAAGACTGTTGTTTATGTTTCATCTGTGTCTCCTCATTTCCTCACTCCTAAGCAGTAGCATTGCTGACATATATAACCTTTTAACAGTTTTTAGAATGATAAATTGTGATATCAGTCCCATCTACAGTAATGAAGTAAAGTAATTTAACACAACACAGTGTTTTTAAAGTAGTTTTCTGCAACAATAACATCTGGTATGTACTGTAAAACAAAACATATATATATATACACCACAGAATGTATTTGATAATATAAGTATATAAATATTTCATGATATGAGAATTTAATTACTTAGTGCACATTTAACTGCTTAAATTGTTCATTGTTAATGTCATCTTACTAAAAAATAAATTGCATTTTACAACTATAAATATTACATTTTAAAACCATAAAGGTTGATTTGGTTCTTTTTTTCTGCAGTACCACCACCACCTGCACCTACAACAGGTATGTACTGTAAATATATATATATATATATATATATATATATATATATATATCAGGAAATGTATTTGATATCATCACATATTGTCATGCCCATGGACTGTCAGTGTAATTGTTTTCCTCCCCATGTGCTCCCCGTGACTTAGTTTCTCTTGTCTAATTAGTCATTCTGTTCATCTGTGTTCCCCTTATTACCTCGTTCTGTTGTGTATTTATAGTGTGGTCTGTCCTTTGTTTTTTTTTGTCCGGTTCTGAACGTCGATCCTTGTGTTACGTGTGTTCCTGCTTGCTCTGTGTTTCCCATTTTTGAACTGTTAAAGACTGTTGTTTATGTTTTATCTGTGTCTCCTCGTTCCCTCGCTCCTAAGCAGTAGCATTGCTGACATATATAACCTTTTAACAGTTATTAGAATGATAAATTGTGATACCAGTCCCATCTACAGTAATGAAGTAAAGTAATTTAACACAACACGTTTTTAAAGTAATTTTCTGCAACAATAACATCTGGTATGTACTGTAAAACAAAACAAAACAAAACAAAACAAAACAAAAAAAAAAAAATATATATATATATATATATACACACCACAGAATGTATTTGATAATATAAGTATATAAATATTTCATGATATGAGAATTTAATTACTTAGTGCACATTTAACTGCTTAAATTGGTCATTGTTAAAGTCATCTTACTAAAAAATAAATTGCATTTTACAACTATAAATATTCCATTTTAAAACCATAAAGGTTCATTTGGTTCTTTTTTTCTGCAGTACCACCACCACCACCACCACCGCCTGCACCTACAACAGGTATGTACTGTAAAAATATATATCAGGAAATGTATTTGATATCATCACATATTGTCATGCCCATGGACTATCAGTGTTATTGTTTTCCTCCCCATGTGCTCCCCATGACCTAGTTTCTCTCTTGTCTAATTAGTTATTCCGTTCATCTGTGTTCCCCTTATTACCTCGTTTTGTTGTGTATTTATAGGCCGTTTCTCAAATGGAAGGCTGTATCCTCCGGAGGTTGCATTTGGTTTATTTCAGTTAACTGAGCATTACATTCGTGAGTCATAAGCATATCACAACAATATACGTCTCACTAAGAATAATGGTCAAATTTATAACTGTTAATATTATAAAATAAGATCTTCTTTATGACGTATGCAGCCTACAAATTTGACATCCAGAAGATGCAGCCTTCCGTTTGAAAAACAGCCATAGTGTGTCCTTTGCTTTTTGTCCGGTGCTGATCCTCGATCTTTGTGCTATGCGTGTTCCTGCTTGTTCTGTGTTTCCCATTTTTGGACTGTTAAAGACTGTTGTTTATGTTTCATCTGTGTCTCCTCGTTCCCTCGCTCCTAAGCAGTAGCATTGCTGACATATATAACCTTTCAACAGTTATTAGAATGATAAATTGTGATATCAGTCCCATCTACAGTAATGTAGTAAAGTAATAATTTAACAAAACACAATGTTTTTAAAGTAATTTTCTGTAACAATAACATCCAGTATGTATTGTAAAACAATATATATATATATATATATATATATATATATATATATACAGGGGTTGGACAATGAAACTGAAACACTCACCAATATAGTATTGGAGGTTTCATGGCTATATTTGCGCTGTCTGGTGCCCAATCTTCACTTATTGTACATTACACCAGTTAGAGCAGAGTGTAAAGTTTCATTATGTGCACCCAATGGTTCAAACATTGTACCTTGAAGGTAGTGCTCTGTATCAGGATAATAATGCACCAATACACACAGCAAGACTGGTGACAGACTGGTTTAATGAACATGAAAATTAAGTTGAACATCTCCCATGGCCTGCATAGTCACCAGATCTGAATATTATTGAGCCACTTTGGGGTGTTTTGGAGGAGCGAGTCAGGAAACGTTTTCCCACATCAGCATCACATAGTGACCTGGCCACTGTTCTGCAAGAGGAAAATGGCTCAAAATCCCTCTGACTGCTTTGCAGGACTTGTATTTGTCACTCCCACGATGAAATGATGTTGTATTAGCTGCAAAAGGAGGCCCAATATCATACTAATTGTGATCTAAAACCAGGTGTTTCAGTTTCATTGTCCAACCCCTGTATATATATACCACAGAATGTTTTTGATGATATAAGTATATAAATATTTGATGATATGAAAATTGAATTACTTAGTGCACATTTAACTCCTTAAATTGTTCATTGTTAATGTCATCTTACTAATAAATAAATTGCATTTTACAATTATAAATATTACATTTTAAAGCTATTTGGTTCTTTTTTTTCTGCAGTAACACCTGCACCTACAACAGGTATGTAAAAAAAAAAAAAAAAAAACCTGATATATCAGTGCGGGACAAGGGGTGAAAATGCTGTGCGGTACAACACAAAGCGGGACAGGTGGTCACCCTAACTGTCAGTGTATTTGTTTTCCTCCCCATGTGCTCCCCGTGACCTAGTCTCTCCCTTTGTGTAATTAGTCATTCCGTTTACCTATGTTCCCCTTATTACCTCGTTTAGTTGTGTATTTATAGTATGGTTTGTCCTTTGTTTTTTTGTCCGGTGTTGAACGTCGATCCTTGTGTTACGTGTGTTCCTGCTTGCTCTGTGTTCTCTATTTTTTTTTTTTTTTTTTACAATTATTAAAATGCCAACTCTTTGAAGTCAAGCACTAATTTTGCACAGAATTTGGTTTCTAAAAAGTTAATTTGCTTACTGTTTCAAGAAATTGTACAAATAAAAAAAATTCTAAAATTGAATTAATACCTTTGAATGTTCAGGAAAACAAATTATAACCACAACCAAGGCACTATGTGTGCTTCTGCTCATTCTGCTCCATTAACACACTGTTATAATTTGTTAAATATCTGTTTTAAAAAAAATCACAGGAAAGAAGTAATACAAAGTTTAATTAATTGTTTTAGAAAGCAGTTATGGTCATATGACTTTTCCATACAGCCAACATATTTCTGAACATGAGCTGAGCAAAATAATGACGCTGAATACAAAAACAAACACAGATGCAAAGAAACACTTTTGTTATCTACTTTGCCCCGCTATTGGTCAAAAATATGGCGGAAGAATGAAAAAAATTAATGTGACTGAAACAGTTTTTTTTTTTTTTAAATTACCTTGTTGTCGTTGTTTTTTTTTTTAAATGTACTTTTTTGTTGTTTGTTTTGTTTTTTACAGTTCTTCGAATGTCAATGAAAATAGAGGAGGTTTTTGATACCAGTCTTGAAGACCCCAGTAATGAGAAGTTCAAACGTATTGCCAGTAAAATTGAGTCAGCAGTGAGTAGTTTCATAAAAAGTAATGATTGTTTATGCTTAATTTAAAAAAAAAAAAAAATACTTTCTCAGTATTTATTTTTTGGCAAATATGTTTTATTTTACTAAATATTTTTTCTGTTTCTTGTTAATAAATATGTACTGGGGTGTATGCCAGAACAGAGCTTTTTCCTGAGGATATTTGAATTATTGTCACTCTAAATTGCATTAGATAAATAATTAACTGTCAATAAAGATACAGTATGTTTAGTGACAGTAAAGCCGCCCAGAGAAAGATCTTCTTTTTTTTTGTATGCTCAGGTGTCATTTACATATCTCTGGTTCTTGCCATAGAGTAATTCATCTTAATAACGACATATTATTATTTTTAGAAGTTTTATCATAGGTAAGGTTCAGTTCCTAAACTACATTTGTTAATCTGTACAGATTGAAAAAAGTTACAAAGACGTGTCTGCCTATGAAAAGGGTTCAGTAAAAGTGACTCGTTTCAGGTAAGGACTACAATCTAAACATTCACTCCAGAGTCAATTTTTGTTTTGATCTCCTATGTTAAAACAGTGTCTTGTCATTGTTGTGGTTTGTGTGTTGCTCCATAGGCCTGGTAGCATTATAGCAGACTATGAATTTAAATCAAAAACCAGCACCCCCAACAGCCCTGTTTTTGCAGACGCAAACAAACAGGTTGTCAACACTCTCATTTCTGAAGGAATACCTGTAGCTAAGAATGCTTTGACTGAAAGTGGTAAGGGCAGTCTGTATCTAATATTAAAAACTGTTTTTCTTTTATATTTTTTATTATTATTAATCACAATCTGTTGTGTGAATATTGCTTGTAAAAATGTTGAAAGAACCAGCAAACCCATACTAAACATAAAAAAGGGTAAAACAATAATTGTGGACTTTACTTTCAGTACAAAAGATCCTGTCCACTGCAGAAAAGTGGTATCCTGAGCAAAATATGGTGCTGAAATGCACACGCCCAGAGTCTGTTGAGGGTACAATGAAGTGGACAGTGAATGACCAAGATCCCACACTAAATACAGTTAAATACGTCCTTTCACCTGACAGTAGCACTCTCACTGTGAACAACGTCAATGAGCGCGACAAAGGTGAGTCACACATATCTTTGTCCTATCAATGATATCTTACATGTTGACTGTCCATGTAAGGTCAAGATTAAAGATGTTTGGTACAAGTGCTTTTGTGCCAGCTGGCCCAAAGCTATGGAACAGTCTAACTTTGTTTACAAGATATGCTCCAACTATACCTGAATATGAATGAAACATGAGATGTATTTAATTGCTCTAGCTTATAATCAGCTTAGACTTTGGTTTGTTTGTGTTCACTGAGTAATGGTCCTCATTTGCCCACTCTTATGTTGCTCCAAACATTTCTTTTTTCCATGGAGCACAAAAAAAGAAATGTTGACCACTCTTTTCTATACAGTGAAAGTGACTAGGGATCTGGGCTATGAGACTACAAAATAAGATGTGAAAAAAAAACATTATGACCTTATCATAGCGTAATCCTTCAATGCTGTTATTGTCACATTGTGGTGGCAAAAAAGTAGTATATTATATTGTTATATTGCCAAGGCTGATATATCTGCCAGTATTTTACATTTTTACATTTTCAGCATCTGCCAATACGTTTTTGTCTGTTTTGGAGAGTTTGTGAAGTAGAGACAAACACAAGCTCAAGCTCAGTTGGATCTCGCGAGATCTTGTGACAATATCCTCATAAACATTTTGCAGTGTTTAAATTAGAGCTGCACGATTAATCCTTAACATATTAAGATCTCGATTCAAACACCCACGCGATCCTGAATAATAAGCTTTGTCTATTAGGACTGTTTCACATCGCGAGTGTCAGTGGAGCTTGAGAATTGCGTTTTGTTGCTGCCCATGTTAATGAATCAGAGGGTCGGGGTAAATGTGAACGCAGAAAGAGCAACACAAACAGTCTTTTTCAAGCACATTATAATCATTATTTTTGTGTTACAGATATTTATATAACAGAAGTACTGGGATAAAAGTTTATAGTTTGGGCATAAATGCTTATTGTCTACAGTAGTGATCAAAACAAAAGTATCTTAAAGGAACACTCCACTTTTTTTTGAAATAGGCTCATTTTCCAGCTCCCCTAGAGTTATACAGATGTGTTTTACCTTTTTTGAATACATTCAGCCGATCGCCGGGTCTGGCGGTAGTACTTTTAGCAGAGTTGACGACTGCGTACTATCATTGCGCCTGCTGCACCCATGGTACGGCTGCAAAGTTCCTTGATTATTACGCCAAAATGAGAGTATAGTTCCTAGCCATATCGACCTAGAAAATCGCACCTTTTCATTTTTTGTCTGTCTTAGTACACGATGCAACTACAGAAGTGTCAAGTTTTAAATAGGAAAAATATCGAAACTCTTTAGTCATTTTATAGTGAGATGCTAATGGTCTAATCGGATTCAATGGTTTATGCTAAGCTATGCTAAAAGTGCTACCACCAGAACCGGCGATCGGCTGAATGGATTAAAAAACGGTAAAACACATCTGTATAACTCTAGGCGAGTTGGAAAATGAACCTATTTTCAAAAAAAGTGGAGTGTTCCTTTAATACTTGTATGTATAGTAACGCTTATCCTCTTCCACCAGGAGGTGGTGACAACTCCCCATTTAAAAAAAAAAAAGTATGTAATTGAATCATTCATTCAGGAGATTTCAATAATCAAACAAGTCTTAATGAAGTGAGACACTGACTTTGTTTTGATTTTGTTTAAATGAATATATGTTTTTAAAAGACTTTGTTTAGTTTTCTAATCTTTTTTTATTCCATAACTAATTATTAAGATTAACATTTTAAATTGACAGCTGATATATATTTAAAATATAATTTTATATTGTATATAAATATTATATAAAATTGTTTTATATTAAATGTGTCTGAGAACAAATTACACTGAAAAAAACCCTAATTCTAAATTGTTAGGATTTAGTCATTATTACTGAATATGCCAAAGTAAGTTAAATAACTTTTGTGATGTTTTATAAAAGTTTTTTAAAATATTTTAAAAGACTGTGTTAGAATATTGTTTGTGGTGCATTTTCACGTTTTCAGCATGTACTGTGTGATTGAAATAGGAAGAGAAATTGGATCAGGAAATTTGGTTCCATCAAAAAAAAAAAAAATTAAAGCTTTGTGTGATGAGCAGACCAAAATTTAAGTTGTTCAGTAAAATGAACTGGCTGAATGAGATCAGCAGATGGTATGAGTTTTAGAATACAGTCGTAGGGACTGCTTTGATTAAACTTGAATGATCCCTTTTGTGCCATTTTGGATTCCATGCCTGTGTAGTACATTGCTTTTAACTAGCATAGTTAAGGAAAGCATAGTTAAGGAATTGAATAAATACAATTATGTAAACCAGTCTATTTTATTGGTTTAAAAAAATAATAAATGCATCAATAAACCTGTGTATATATGCCTTTTTTTTATTTGCAGGTCGATACGCATGCATCATAGACAGGGCAATACCTTACATTCAATGGCAAGATATAGTTATTGAACCACTACCTAATATCATAGTTGGTGAAAATGTAAGAACGTTCCAGTGTGAACCCCAGACTGTCTCACTGAAATGCTGTGAAGAGAAGAACAGTGTGGAGTGGACCCAGATAACTTCTGTTGATGTAGTGACTACAGGTTGTACATACAGACTGACTATATATATTCTTACAAAAGTTACTGATTGGAGTTTTCGGTTGCAAAGAAGTGCTTTGTTCAATTCGCCATGCTTTAATGTTTTCAATTATTTGTATTTACTTTCATACAATCAGAGGATGGATGCATCACATTAAAATATGAAATCAAAAATGAAAATTGTGGGAGTAAAACCTTTACATGTCGACTCAAGAACTCAGCGCTTCAAGGTTTCACATACAGCAGTAAAAGTGTTAATGTTAACACAGTCAAACAAGGTGAATCTTCAGTTTTTTATCCTTTGCCATAGCCACATGTTTTTTCTGTTTTTCTTTTTTTCTGAAACTCAATCAAATATTTACTCTAGAATTAAGCTGTAAAGATGCAACACTTGGAGGTGGAATGGAAGGTGACACTTTAACAGGGCCCTGTGAAAAAGGCAAGGATGGCATCATAAAATATAAATGTAAATCAGGTAAATGGGAGCCTGAAGAGTCAAACTGTGTACTTCAAGTTATCAAAGACCTTAAAAATGATGTTCAGGTAATCTCCATCATCTATTTATAAAAATAAAAAATAATCAACTATCCATTTATAATTTTTCTGATTTTCACATTTCTTCTCTACTTTGTACTTTAGGTCTTGGTGGTGCAGGACATACCAGTATTTGTGGCTGAGCTTAGTACTGCTACACAGAACAATACACAAGAGATAACAGCGTCTCCTGTGACTGTTCAAACCATTGTTGAAATACTTGTAAAAGTTTCTGATGTTTCAAAAGCAATTATCATCAGTCAGCCTGTGATGGAGGTATCTACATTACATGCACAAAAGACATCAGTCAAATTGTGGCTAATCAAAACTTTTGTTTTCCTGTCTGATGAAAAATAGCTTCTGCTAAACATTATTTTCTGTGTCATTTCCAGAATTTCCTTAAAACAGTGGATATCCTTGTTTCAACATCCACTTTTAATACATGGAAAAATTTGAACAGCAAGACAGATAACACCAGCACAGCACTTCTGAGCGCTATTGAGGCTATAAGTAGCCGTCTCACAGATGCCAACTTTAGGATTATTGAAACAACAGTTGAGTTGAATAGAAATGTAACAGACAGCACCTCGTATAGTGAAATATCAAACCTACCAAACTCAACTACCGAGATTCAGATACCAGAGATTCCTGTTAACACTTCTATAACCGTCATAGTGTTCACAAGTCTTGACAACGTTCTACCTACTCGAGATACTCGTACTAATAGTACGAATAACACTAGCGAATCAGATGTGCGCATCAATGGAGATGTGGTTGTAGTACAGGTTGACAACAAAACGATTAACAACATTTCTTTTGCATTTGACATTACTAATCAGTCTTTGGGAAATCCTCAGTGTGTGTTTTGGAACTTTGGTCTCAACGCATGGGATTCCACTGGATGTGAAGTAAAGCCCTCAGGAAACGAAACTGGCAAGATTACATGTGAATGCAACCACACAACCTCTTTTTCAATCCTAATGTCACCGTTTTCCATTGATCACAAAGCCTTAGCCTATATAACTTACATTGGTGTAGCTATTTCGATGGCCAGCTTGATTTTGTGCCTAATTATTGAGGCTATCGTATGGAAGTCAATGACAAGAAATGACACATCCTACATGCGGCATGTCTCTATAGTCAACATTGCTGTCTCCCTGCTGATCGCTAACGTCTGTTTTATCATTGGAGCTGCGGTTGCAGAAAGTGAGCAGCCAACCTCAGTGGGTCGCTGCAGTCCAGTGGTTTTCTTCATGCACTTTTTTTACCTGGCTGTTTTCTTCTGGATGTTAATTTCAGCGCTGTTGCTCTTTTACCGTACAGTCATGGTCTTGTCTCAAATGTCAAGGGCTAAAATGATGGTCATTGCCTTCATAGTCGGTTATGTTGCACCTTTGCTCATAGCGGTCATCACTGTCGCATCAACAGCTGGACCTCAAAACTATATTTCCCAACAAGCATGCTGGCTGAACTGGTTTCAATCTAAGGCGCTGCTGGCGTTTGTGATTCCAGCTCTCACTATTGTAGCCATAAACCTTGTGGTTTTGATTGTGGTTCTGTACAAGATGTTGAGGAGAGGAGTTGGTGCCACAACTCAACCAGATGAAAAACATGCCCTGGTGGTCATTGCCAGATGTGTGGCCATTTTGACTCCTATCTTCGGTCTAACGTGGGGATTTGGAATTGGAACCATGGTGTCACAAGACTTCGGTATTCATGTGGTGTTTGCACTCCTCAATTCACTGCAGGTACTACTTTCTTTACTTAATACTTTTGACTTTGTTAAGGTTATATTTTGTGTGATTGATTTAAATGCAATAATTATTATATTCTATTATTCTAACAACCCATTATAAAACATCACAACAACATTATTGTCATGCAAAATAAGTTATTTCTTTAGTTGTTATTAATATGAAGTTGAACAGCAACAGACGTTTTACTCATAACATTTTTCTCATCTATTTCTCTCACTTGTGCAGGGATTCTTTATTTTGGTGTTTGGAACGCTTTTAGACAGCAAGGTATGAATAGATTTTTGTTGCTTCATAGTTTGACAAACCATTTTGTCAGAATCATTTTATTAGTCATTCAGCACTTCAGTGCTTTAACACATTTTGTCATATATGGTTGCAGATCCGTGAGGCTCTGACAGGAAGACTGTCACTAAGCACTCTTACCAGCTCTAACCGCACCAGGGTAAATGCCAGCAAAACCATGCATATGATCCATGAGATCTTACAGTTGGCTTTTTCACTTTCAGTTATGTTACCAGATGATAGATATGCTCAGTTCACAACTGATATCTTAAATATTTCAATTACAGAGTACCAGTGCAGGACCGTCATCTTCAAGTGGACTGGGTTTCTTTCAAAGGATGCGGAGAAGAAGTAAGTCGAACTATTAAAATGGATACAAATGTTTAAATATTTTAGTATACAGGCTTTTATTTAGTTAAAATAGCTTTAGTAGGTCAGCATCATTGACAATATGCAATAACATTTTTAAATAATGTGCAAATGTCTATTTGCAGATGTGTACAACGTATCTGAAGCCAGTGCTTTCTCAGCAGCTACATCTTCAAACAGCTCCAGTGGCTCAGATACTTTTGTGAATGCATAATCAGCTACTTCATTAACTAATTAAATGTAAAACAGCCTTTTCCAAACAAGTTTTCTACACTGCAACTATATGTAATCTGCACTATCAGTTACTGATTTCTGGGAAGAAATGTTTCTATGTTCTGATATATTTATAAAAATTGACGTTTAATCTACCGATCTAATATTAATCAAAGCTACTTTTTAATATAATGCTGCAGTTGGCATGATTGCATGCACTTTCATTTATAACAGAAAAATGACATCAATAATATGGATCTGGAGAAATAGCTTTATGTGTTTTCTGAAAAGTGTTTTTCTGTACTGTTCTGTGGTGATTATTTCAAAGAAATAAATAAAAGTAATAATATTAATGTTACAGCTTCACCAAAAAATGAAATGTCTCTTTATTTTACATTTATTTGATAGTAGTACTCCTATCCAATTGCAGCTGGTGTTCACCAGGGGAGACATTCATCCCCTCTACTTATTGTCATCTGTATAAATAGCTTGGATTTACATCTGCCCCCCTTTATAATTCCTTTGAAATATGCTGATGATCTAACAATCACTGAGCTTCTGATGGGATCCTCACCTGGCCTTACTCGGAAGGCCTTTGACTGGGGGGAACAGGAATTTTCACTAGCAATGAGTGGAGCTATAACCATCGATATGGGGGAAGATAACATCCCTTCTCCTGCTTCTCCAGTAATTTCAGGACATGTAATCAGTAGAGTCTCCACTTTTAAACTGCTTGGAATTCAAATAGCATCTGATTTATCATGGGCTGCACATATCAAGTATATGATTTCAAAGTCACAGCAAATAATCTATTATCATAGTGCTGCAAAGAGAGCGGGTCTCTCATGCAATGTTTCAATGCAAATAATAATTGCAGTTTCAATGCAGCTTCAAAGGGCTCTACATGATCCCAGCCAAGGAGCAAAACGATCAGTCATTTTCTAAAAAAAAATAAATAAATGTATAAACTTAAACCACAAATGCACTAGCTCGACCTCACGTCTTATGTAATCACGAACACATGAGTTAGGCATAAGTACCAACCCAGTGTTTACAAAGCAAACGTGCAAAGACAGTCAAATGCCCTTTACAAAGAAAGGTAAAACGATGTCAGATGATTTTGAAGTTGGAGGAGAAAATGAGATGGAGTTTTTCGCCCTACCCTACCTTTTTGAACCGAAGTACACAAACGGAGAACTGCACATGACTTTTCCAATGCAAGACGCATCACAGAGCTATTACAAAATGAGCATTTGTGGTTAAAAGGTATATAATTTTTTTTTTTTTTTTTTTTTTTTTTTATTAGAAAATGGTCAATCGTTTTGCTTATTTATAATAGAATGTGTCTAGTGTCCTGGACATGTGCCTGGTAGGTCCGTATGTTAATCTGGTTAATCTGGTAACCTGGTTTAGTTTATCTTACTAGTAGGTTTTTCAATAGTTACTATTTTAAAAATACTAGCCCTATGTTTTTGTGGGCCTCATCCTTCTCTGACCTTAGTAGGACCCTCTCAGCACAGGCCCCAGGCCCAGGAAAATGTTTCTGGATTCAGCACACTGCATGTAAAGATGTCTTTCATATTAAATTTAGTAGTGGCATTTATAATGAAAAAAGGTGGAGGAGGTCAAATAAGATAAGGCTTCAGCCTACACTGTTTTCTATAAATACATGAAGTCATATATAATTTCTGTGGAATTGTTTGTGAGGACTGAAATAAAGAAATAAAGAAGAAGAATCAACTATGTAAATGCATAAAATATGGTTACAAATGGTTCACACAGTCTAAACTAAAAGGTAATAACCTCACTGAGCACAATGACCTGTCTTCAGGAGACAAACACAACACTAAATTCAGAAAAATATGAATAGTGTTCACTGACCTTAAAGGAATCTGATGAACAACTGTGTTTTACAGATACTGTTAAGCGTGTACATATAATTACACAATAGCGATGACATATCAAAAACTTTAGACCTATACATCTCCCATGAAAATGGTGCATTTTCTTACTTTGTACACAAATGTACAGCAAGAAGTTGATTAACCCTTTAACTGGCACCCCCATTTTAGAACATAGATGTGAAAGTGCACTATCCAAACTTGAATAGTTATAATTCATGAACGAATATATTTTGTAATATGATTTTGAAGTCCCATCTCCATGTTAATGTAATGTCAGATTTAAAATGGCTTTTACAGGATAATTTTTAAGTTTTTACGCTTTCAGCTGATACATAATTTCTGAAACAAGACCTTTTGTAACAAAGGTCAGAATTCCTGTTATGATTCAGATGTTTGAGGTGCATTCTTGTCATAAATGAATCTGTTACTGTTTATACAAAATTTGTAACAGACAGAGTCTTAGACCTTTCCAACGATATATAGTTTGTCATGATTAGATTATGATTTATTTGTAATATAGTGAAGTAAACTTAGGTGTCCCACTGAGAGGGATGGGTTTAAACGGTTAAAGGGTTAAAAGAATAGTTCACCCAAAAAAGAATTTGATGTGAATGTACTCACTTTTAGGCCATTCAAGCTGTAGGTTTTTTTTTTTTTTTTTCTTCAGTAGAACTTCAGTTAAACCAAAAAAAAAAAAAAACACTTTAAGTAAAAGGTAAAGTAACACTTTTGAGTGAACTATTTCTTTAAGGAGTTATTTCTATTTATTATTAGCCAGCAGTTCAAGATACAGAACTGTTATGTCTATTCTGTAATATACCAACAAGTGGGTGTTTCAAGTGGGTTGTTTTTCCATGTCAGGCTGGAGTCTGCTATTAACATAAAAGAACAATAGTTTGACCTAAACGGTTGTGTAAGGACTTATTATGAAATAATCCTATTTTATTTTCTGCATGATTGCAAAGTGCATCCATGAAAGATTTGACCCTAATGTATTCTAATGTATATTTTTGTTGTCATCATTTAAACACAGAAGAACAATGGATGAATAGATGGATGTAATTAGGATAGATAAATAAATAAGGGCCAGCATGGTGGTTCAGTGGGTGGCTTATCCCCTCACAGCCTGAAGGTCCACAGCCATCCATCCAAGGTAATTCCCTGCTTTCAGCCTGA